>NDXZ01017466.1:0-14376 GCA_003055125.1 Paykullia maculata
TGTGCGCTATTAAGATCGATATCAAATGCCGTAATTTGCCCCCTGAGTATATTTTTAACTGCTCGGATTGATGGAATATTTTGAAGGTATGCAGCTATTACCAGGGTTCGAGAAAAACACATTTTTACCACTTTTACACAGTACACCTATACATTCTATACAAAATTATACAATAAAGGAAAAAATTGTGTTCGCGTATGTGTATAAAACAAAATACGGTACACAACGATTGTGAGCTGATGAACACAAACACTAAGCTAATGAACCGATCTTGTTTTGGCGTACATGTAGTGTTTTTTTTGCGTACAGGTTGTGTATTTGTATGCAACCTCTTTTACATTCATTAAAAAAAACCGAAATGCACTAAATGCGCGGGAAATGAAGGCATTTTTTATGAATGCAGTCAAGTGGTCTTTCAGTTGCTCCGGGCAATCATAAAACAATACATTTTTATCTAGATACTAAAAACCCAGAGCTATCATAATACTTGAAATGTAAAAGGTAATAACGATCTTAAAATAAAATATATTATATATAAATATATACAGAAGGTACAGAAAACTCTTGTTCTTGTTTTTTTCGTAGAGCAACAGCCTCCAAGATGAAAAAAGTCGAAGAAGTTCAAGCTAGGCCCGTAAATGAAGAAGCACAACAGTTTGGTATGTCGTCACTTCATGTACATATTAAGCTGATGGAGTGTCTTTCACTTGTATGTAGTTTATAATAATAAATTTAAACGCTGGATAGTCGACTCAAATACTCATTCGATAAAGAAAGCCGAAAAGGAATTGATAAAACGTGAACTTTGGTAATTCACCACTTCATGCACATTTGATGGAGTGTGTTTTACATGTATGTAGCTTATAATATTGAATTTAAATGCTGGAGAGTCGAGTCAAATATTCGTTTAATAAAGAAAGCAGAAAAGGAATTCATAAAACGTAAACTTAAAAAGAAAATTGGTATACAGGTTCATACTGTCAAGCCAGGCTCTCGTTCAACAAATTGAGGAAACACGTCACAAAGATTCTTATTCAACTTTTATTTCCCAAATTATTAGTCTAGATGAAGACATAACTAAAAGATTTTTCAGTTATTCTCTAAGTTATAATTTTACATGGACCCGAAAAAATTTGGTAATTTTTGTCTGGAGACGGCAAAAAAGTTTGTAAGAGTGGTAAATATTTTTGCTGTAGGCTTACTGTCCGAAGGGGCTCCAGAAAGTCGTTACAAAGACTAAAATATCGACTCAGAAAATCCAGGAAATGTAGTCGAATTGCCACAAACGAAGATATTATGCAGCTTACGATGGTAACATCAGACCCGACGATATTACATTTGACTCCTTCTTTTGGCAAGAAAAAGCATTAAGTTTGTCCTAAACATATTTAAAACATATACTTATGTATATATTTTTTAATATATGATAGACAAGCAAGTTAATTTAAAAAAACATAATTAAATAATTCACAACACTACTCAGTAGGGCAGATCGCAAAATAATAATAATAAATAGTGCGTATTTTCACTTTTTTTCTGTTTAATATTTTTTTAAATTTTTATAAAAGTGAGCCCCACTTTCAAATAAATCTGATCATTAGCGTCGAATTTACAAATTTATAAGCACTAAGTTTGCAGTGAACTCACTGCGCACTTCATTATTTATATTTTAGCAAGTTAAGGCCGTGTCGGATAAAGCTTTGTCGCTTTGCATGACATTTCTAACTTTGACAAAAAAGCGTCGCAGTGGAAACTTTGACAACACTTACAAAACTGACAAAATATGAGAAAAGCTCATTGTCAAAAAACGCAGAAAGATGAGAGTTGCGAACTTTTTGCTTCGCGCTGCGTTAACAATTCTATATGTGACATGTTTCATATAAGTATGTGCATTTCATCTTAGATGTCAAAGCAAATTTGTAACGCAACGCGAATCAAAAGTTTTATCTGACATGGCCTTTAGGGTTTGATTTACTTTTTCCTCTTTTTAAGCATTTGGGAGAGTAATTTTTAGCATACCTCCTTTGATGCCTCTTTTGGCTTACGCCACACAAATGAGCTTAAGAGCTGCTGGAAAAACAGAAGCGTCAAAGATCCTTAAGGAAATAATATCATCTATAACAAGAGCAACAAACTATCGGAAAAGCTTAGAGCAGGTATCACCACAGCAATTAAGTACGAAAAAGGCTTTTTCCGTCTTGGTACAAGCAAAGCTAATTCGACACCAATATAATGTAATTAGAAAAGCCACGCCTGTGAAGTTTCCGCCACATAAAAAAGTTCAAGAAGCTAAAAAAAATGTTATCCAAAACGAGACGAAAAACAAATAACCAAACCGTCAGCGCAAGTCAATGTACGAGCACTATTAGACCATACGACTGACCACGTTTTTCGATCCTCACAGTGATTTTTTGTCACAACGTTTAGCTCGAATGAGGGAAATGGTAACAGAATTAACCGTACAAAGTTTTAAACCCATAGCTGTAACAGTTCTCAAGATATACCGTAAAATGTATTTGAGTTGTATGAGCGGTGTCATACCCCTTTGTCCGATCCTCACAATGTTTGGCTTGAATGAGGGAAATGGCATCCAAAATTTTAAAACTATAGCTATAGCACTTCTCAAGATATGCATTAAAATGTATTTGAGCTGTTTGGGTGGTGCCACACCCCTTTGTCCAATCTTTACAATGTCTGTTTTGATTGAGGGATATGGTAATAGAGTTAATCGTACAAAGTCTGAAGCCCATAGCTGTAACAGTTCTCAAGAGATGCTATTCAATGTAATTGAGTTATATGGGCGGTGCCACACCCTTTTACTCAGATAAGGAAAATAGTATAAAAGTAAATCGTACAAAGTTAAGTTGTAAATATGTATACACAATGTTATAAAAAATACAAATAGCTAAAAAGAATTTCAAGATTAAATAAACACCGAAAAGTGCGCTAACGAAATCGCGGGTTAAAAGCTAGTGTACCTATAAAAAGTACCTTATAAACTACTAAAATAATTTAAAAATGTCTCTTTGTTTATTATACTCTTCACACATGTGGTAAGGGTATATTTAGGATTGTCATTCCGTTTATAATTTCTTCAATATTCACTTGCAACCCTATAAAGTATATATATTCGGGATCCTTATAGATAGGAAAGTCAATTTAGCCATGTCCGTCTGTCCATGTGTATGTTGAAATCAAGTTTACGTAGCTCCCATAAGTCACCTATGGTTGTATGTGGTATCAAACTTTTGAAAATGCTTTCGAGAAAATCATTTTTGAAAACTGGGAAGATCCACCTAATGAGATAAAAGCAGAAAATTGTCTTTTTCGTACTATATCGTATTTTTTTTTTTTTACTCAAAGTTATTATATTTGTGTGTAAGACATGTCTTTTGGGGAATTTTAAAGAAAAAATATTTTCGATTTTTAGGCAAAAAAAAAACAATTTTTTTTCGAGATATAAGCAAAAAAATATTTTTTTTGTTTTTTTACACAAAAATGATTATATTTGTGAGTAAGGCATGTCAATTGAGAAAAAAAAGCAAACAAAAAAAATTTTTTTTTTACACAAAAATTATTATATATGTGTGTTTTGGAAAAAAATTTATAATATACAAACAAAGATACACATAGTGAAGGGTATACAAGATTCGGCATAGCCGAATATAGCGCTCTTACTTGTTTTTTTTTCATCTCACTCTGTACCAGCAGTCTTTGATTTCATATTTCTGGACTGATAAATAAAAACACGCAAAACGGATTTTACTGTAGGTCTATAGTCCCTTATTTGATTTTTTTAGATTTATAAAATAAAAAAATACTAAAATACACAAAAAAGTCATTTTATATCGTTACATGACCTCCCGTTTCAATCCATTACAAACCAAAAAACTATTTTCCTTGTTTGGTTTTCTATCTGAAGGTTTTTCTGGACTAATAAAATCAATCTAATAAAATGTCAGAAGTACCATCAGAATAAACAAAGCATAATTATTTTCTCTATATATCTCAATTATAGTCAATGGTCTCTCAATTTATGGATAGGAATTTCCAGAGCCAAGAACGTTCAAATGTCACGTTTAAAGTAAAAAGATAAAGAAATCTTAAAATACTTTTCCTTGCATCAATTTTTTGATAGCATTTTGGTAACACTAGGTAGATTTTAGCAGTTTGTTGTTTCTAAAAAATTTGCAATTATCATGAGTACTAAGAACGAGAGAAAAACTAATGTCTGTTCCAATTGGAACTGCCGAACTTTGCAAGTTGATGGCAACTTTATTGCTTAATTGGCTGTCATTTATTCTGTAGATGTTGTCAAATCATCATGGACGGGTATATCATTCCACAGCACGCGCAAATGATAAACATGACTTTTCCTTGCGGAGTTTTTTAGTTCGCGGCACCTAGCGATGCCACGGCGGACAATCGGCGATGTTATATTTCCTACATACTGTGTTTTATTCAAATTTAAAGAAAAAAAGCGGTTAATAAAATACTTCTTGGGTAATTTGGCAATCCTTGTGTCATATTCAGCCCAATCATTGATATTCGCAAGGAATTTATGTCTCACGGAAAAAAAATCCTCAAATTATAAATTCCGTACAAAACAAAAATAAAACTAAATAATATTTTGCTTATTGACATAAAATTTTTTTTTGTGTGTGCAAAAAAATTAAATTCTTGTTTTTAACAATTTAAATTAAAAAAAATTAATAGCATACATAGCTATGCAAGAACTTGTGCAAGCAGTTGGTGTTGTAGAAGAACAACAAAGAAATAGCCAAAGGTTTGCTTAAAGGCAGTTGAGGGATGAATCTGGACTGCTTAAATTGTCCGAATTATTGTAAGCAAGTAAATAAAAAAAATGTTTACTAGATTTAAATTTTCAGTTTGCTGCAGGTTTCAAAAGTATTACAGAGTAAATAAACCGGCTTTTCGGTATTTACTGGAAGTTCTGACTACTTACTCTCAACCAACAAAAAAGCAATTTGGAGTCTTACCTATTTTTAAATTAAGCGCTAGTTTGTGTTTTTTCGACAAAGGTGGTTATCACACTGGGGTTGTGTTGGCAATAGCCAAAACAGTTGACAATCTGGCAACACCAGACCTTTTTAAATTAACGAACGACTTTTGGTTTTTCCCTTTTGTTAAGCAGTTCTGAGTTATATCTTGAATAAAATACATCAAACTAAACTCTGAATGGTTTTAATTATAATTGTACTGACGTACAATCGTAACAGTGGCAACGATGTTAAAGAACACACGTAAATAAAATAATAAAATGAATAATACACTTGAAAGTATTGTGGCCAAACTACTGGTGTAGAAAAACGAGGCAGCATCGCGCCAGCAAAACTTGATGGAGGCTCTGGCAAACATCCTCCAAGCATCGAATTCGGCGAACAGGCCACCACTGCCGGCCACGAAAATTTGATGGATGTATTGCCCCAAAGCTTCAATGAATTTTGTCATGATCCGGATTCAAACTTGTATTTTTCAAATTGGTATAGCCGTCACGAAGCACTTTTCTTAGAAGACGCCAAATCACTCGACGACGGATCAAAAGTTCGTCTTATTCTTAGAAAATTAAATCAACAAATGTACGACCGATATGCAGATTTCGCAGAAAAAAACCACAGGTCCTTAAATTTAGTGAAACCATTAGCGCGCTTTCTACATTATTTGATCATCAAGAGTCTTTGTTCAATGCCCGTTATAATTGCTTCAAAAATATAAAGGATGAAAATGAAGATTTTATTTCATATGCTGGTAGGGTGAACAAGATGTGTGAGCGATTTAATAGCAACCAAACGACAACGCAACAATTTAAATGTCTTATGTTTGTTATTGGGTTGCAATCACCTATTTACATAGAGGTTCGTAGTCAGCTTATATCCATGCTCGAAAACAACAACGAGGTTACAACTGAGGTGCAACGTATGATGGTACTTAAAAACGATTAAACCCTTGTGAAAACGCAAACACCACAGGTAAATGCAGTATCACATAAAAAAGAAAGACATGAAAAGGCTGCATGCACTCAGCATGAAGATTTTTGTAGTAAAATAAAATTCACCGGGCCGGCACGTCCATGTTGGCAGTGTGGCGCAATGCACTACGTAAAAGATTGTTCCTATACACAACATGAATGCCAGGAATGTGGTAAGATAGGTCACAAAGACGGGTACTGTGGGTGTTTTCAGTCACAGAAAACATCAAACGACAAGAAAAAGCATACATCGTACAGAAAATATCAGCGTAAAAGTCTAGACCTAGTGACAACTACACCAGCACAACCGCGTTATATAATGGCAGTTCATAATCATGTAGAATGACATAAATATATAACAATCACAATAGCAAAAAAGCAAATAAACCCCCAATTAGACACGGCAGCTGATGCAACCATTATTTCAAAATCCAATTGGATTCTTATAGGCAGACCAAAATTGCAACATTGCCGGCAGCGAGCAGCAGATGCTACAAATAATCAAATACCTATAATTGGTGAATTTACAACACTAGTAAAACACAACGAAAACAATCAAATGACCACATTGTATGTATTAGAACTAAGTAACTTGAATGTATTCGGTACTGATTTAATCGACAAATTAAATTACTGGAATGAAAACTTGAATTTTATTTGCAACGCTATATCAGCCACGGAACAGAAACAAATTATTTTTAGTGACATAAAACGACATTTTCCCGAGGTACTTAATGATAAAACTGGTCATTGCACAAAATTCAAATTGACACTTGCGGTTAAACAAAATTCTGTGCCAGTATTTCGACCAAAAAGGCCCGTTCCATATGCGACACTACAATTGGTAGAATCTGAACTGAGCAGATTAGAGTCAGACGGTAAATTAACACCTATAACACACTCTGATTGGGCGGCACCAATAGTAGTTGTACGTAAACCAAATAACAAGATACGTATTTTCGGCGATTACTCAACCGGTCTAAATCAATGTATGGAATCAAATTGTTACCCACTACCGCACGCAGACGAAATTTTTGCTAAGATAGCCAACTGCAAAATTTTTAGTAAAATAGATTTATCGGATACTTATCTTCAATTCGAGGTTGACGAAACCTCAAAGCAACTACTAACCATTAATACTCATAGAGGACTATATATATTTAACAGGTTGCCCCTAGGAGTAACATCGACACCTGGAGCGTTCTAAAAAGCAATGGACACTATCCTCGCTGGTCTTAAGGGCGTGTTCGCATATTTAGATGTCGTCATAATAGCAGCACCCACTATAGAGGAAAATTCCATTAAGTTAAGGGAAGTTATAAAACGTTTTAAAGAGCACGGCCTTACAATTCGCTGGGAGAAGTGCGAAATTTCAAAATCGTCAATAAAATACTTGGGACATATAGTGGACAACAAGGGCATCCACCCGGACCCTGCCAAGGCCGAAGCAATCAGGAAAATGCCACGACCGAAAAATATATACGAACTTCGTTCATTTTTAGGGGCTATTAATTATTATGGAAAATTTATTAATAGTATGCGTAACATCCGACAACCGTTGGATGACCTGTTGAAAGCCAACTACAAGTGGGAATGGACAAAAGATTGCGAATCATCATTTCAAGAATTTAAGAAGATACTTCAATCAAATCTTTTGTTGACACATTATGATTTCAATCTCCCTATTTTTGTTGCAGCTGATGCATCCACTGTAGGAATTGGCGCCCAAATTTTTAACCAGATGCCTGACGGAACACAGAAGGCTATCTATCATGTTTTCAGAGCGCTCACAACTACAGAGCAAAACTACAGCCAAATAGAAAAGGAAGTCTTGGCCCTGGTTTAAGGATGTACCAAATTTCATCGAATACATTATGGGCGCCAGTTTACCCTGTTAACAGATCATAAACCCCTACTTTCAATTTTCGGCTCTAAAAAAAGTATTCGTACACATACTGCAAATAGGCTTCAAGGATGGTTTTGATGAGCTATGACTTTCAAATTCAGTACGTAAACACGAAGGAGTTCGGAAATGTCGATATACTGTCTCGGCTCATTTTTGCACAAAAATCGTTGAAAGGGGATGCCAGAGCTAAAGTAGAGGCATTTTTGATTCACCCTGATAGCGTAAACCAGGTAGTTAGTACACTTGAGTTTTACTATGGTCGTCCTCAGGTATTGATATGCAGCCAGATTGCAAAGGTACGCTCTTTTCCCTCAGTGTCTGAAAAAAAATGTATGAAATAATTAATTTCAGTACAATGGTATCAGCATTTTTGATAAATGCAAATGCAACGGCTGAGCAATCCTACACTTTTGGACGAGTTAGTCAATAAGTTGCCGTTTAACAAGCGAGAGGAATGGACAAAACATTCAATGAATCACCTTGGAACGTATCCTAGTGTACATGACTTAAGTGTATGGTTGCAGGAAGTTGCGACATATGTCTACCTTTTACTTGAAGCAGACACCAGTAAAAATGAAGTAACCTTTAACAAAAAAGAGAAAATGAATCCATCGTATGCGATTGTCCCTGAAAAAAAACGACTTGCCGGATGTCCTATGTGTCACCAAGATCATCAATTGTACTACTGCCACAAATTTAAAAATATCCCGGCTAATGAAAGATGGCAATTTGTAAAAAATAATCACTTTTGTTTTGGTTGTTTTCGCACCGGCCATAGTTCAATGAAATGTAATAAAAGACGTCAATGTGGGTTGTTGAATTGTGCCAAATATCAAAACCGTTTATTACATGAAGATGTAAATAATAAGGGAAACAAAAATAATAACACAGTTGGACGTGAAAGTAACAACACTGTTGCTTGTCAAAATGAAAACATAGTTGAGCGAGAAGATAGCAACACTAGGAAAATAATTAGAATTCAAGGGGAAGATAATAAAGGTTCTATGAATACTATTTTTGAGGATAATTTGGATAAGGGAACATTATTTAAATATTTGCCAGTAGAATTGACAGGTCCAAAGAGTACTGTAAAAGTTGTGGCTTTTATAGACAAAGGTTCTAAAATAACCCTTTTGGAAGATGAAGTTGCAAACATGATCGGGCTGCAAGGGATGCCAAATAACTTACGCCTCTGGTGGATAGGGGGCAAAACAAGTAACGAGAATTCAAGAAAAGTGAACCTGGGGATCAATGGGATTGGTAAAGATAATATAAGTTTTCAAATTAAGAATGTGTGGACTACAAAAAATTTAGAATTGCCTTCGCAGAATATGCAGTTTGATAAATTGAAAAAAAGATTTCCAATTTTGGACGAAATTGTTATTAAAGATTATTTGATGCTTACCCAAAATTACTTATAGGCCTACCACACACAGGTCTCGTTCGCCCAACTAAAGTTTTAAATTTAGATGGATGTTTTGCCTTACATCAGACAAGTTTAGGTAATATAATATTTGGATCGAATGAAAATTCGAATGAGGTCAGAGTATGTAAGATTGAAGTGGATATTTTAAATAATATTCATGAACAGTTTTTGGATTATTTTACATTGGAGAATTTGGGAGTCAAAATATTGGAGCCAGTAGTATTACACGACGATAAGCGAGCAGAGGAAATACTTTGTAGTACCACGATAAAAAAGGAGTCCATTTCGAAACTGGTCTTCTCTGGCAACGTGATAACAATGATATAAAGGAAAGCTACCCAAGGGCGTTAAAACGTCTATATAATATGGAAGCCAAAATGAACAAGGACGAAAGTTTTGCCGAATGGTACAAAATGAAAATAAACGATTACATCGCTAAATCATATACTAGAAAATTATCGCCAGAAGAAGTTGCAGTTAGAGACTGCCGTACTTGGTATTTATCGCATTTCGTTGTTACGAATAAAAACAAGGAGAACAAACGACGTCTTGTTTTCGATGCTGCTGCTTGTGTGGATGGCGAATCTTTCAATTCAAGATTGATGAAGGGTCCTAGTAAGTACCAACCCAAGTCACTGTTGTCCATATTGTTCCGATTTCCCCAAAGGAAAGTAGGAGTTTGTGCTGACATAAGGGAAATGTTCCACCGCGTCAGAATTCGAGAAGAAGATCAGACGGCTCAGCGTTTTTTGTGGCGAGATAGCCAGTCCAAAAAACCGCCTGATGAATACGTTATGCAGGTTATGATATTTGGGTCTGTCAGTTATCCATGTTCAGCCCAATTTGTTAAAAATCTTAATGCCGATATTTACAAAGATCCCCACCCTGAAGCCTGTCGGGCAATTGTTGATAGTCACTACGTCCATGACTATGTCGACAGTTTTAACGACGAGAATAAAGCCATTATAGTCACAAAGGACGTCGTAAATATTCATCGCCAGGCTGGTTTCGAACTAAGAGGGTTCGTGTCAAATTCTAAAGATTTTTTGGTAGCCATGAATAAAGGCGAATCCGTGAATGATAACTCAGCTCTGGCGAATTTGTGCGAAAACGAAGCTAGTGCTGAAAAGGTTTTAGGAATGCGTTGGAGACAGTCCGATGATAATTTTTGTTTTGTTTTAAAATTCACGAAAGTTCCGCATGCCGTTCTAAATGGAGGTCGGAAACCAACAAAAAGTGAGATGCTGAGCCTGACAATGTTGAAATTTGATTCCTTTGGTTTTCTGGCGAACGTAGTCATAAAATCAAAAATTCTTCTACAGGAGTTATGGAGGAGCAAAGTTGAATGGGATTCACCTATTCCAGATGAGATTTATGCAAAATGATACGTTTGGTACAGGAGTCTTTATGATATACACGAAGTGAAAGTTCCCAGATGTTATGGACAATACCTCTTTTGCACTAATACGCAAGTTGAGTTACACATTTTTGTTGACGCAAGTGAGGTGGCCTTCGCAGCCGCCGCCTATTGGAGGATATGTAACGATGGTAAGGTTAAAGTGGTTTTTATCGCGGGAAAGTCAAGATGCGCCCCGTTGAAGCCATTAGCCATCCCGTGCCTTGAGCTGCAGGCAGCAGTGCTTGGCGTAAGACTGTCACGACATAGAAACAAGTGACATAACTTTTTGGTCAGACTCAATGACTGTGGTAAAATGGATCCACTCTGATTGTAGAACCTATAAACAGTTTGTTGCCCACCGAATCGCAGAGATACTGGAATTATCTGAGGTGGAACAATGACGATGGGTGCCTGGTGCACTAAACCCTGCAGACGAGGCAACAAGGCCAAAGGATTTTACAAAAGATTTTTTGGAAACCTGTTGGCTAAAGGGTCCAGCATTTTTAGGCGATGAAAAGGACAGTTGGCCAGAACTTCCGAATGATATTGACGAACATGAGTGTCAACAGGAGAAGAGAGCAAGATTTATTTTTGTCATAACTAATGATGCAGTTATTCCATTCGAGAAGTATTCGAATTTTAATAAACTGGTCAGAACTGTGTGCTGGGTCAGACGTGCGGTAAATTTTTTTAAATCTTTTGTCGGAAAGGACATAATAATGTCAATGGAGCCACAATTGACGGTTCGGGAGGTTAATGAGGCAACAGAATATTTGTACTTAGTTGATCAGCGTGACGTTTTCAGCGAGGAGTATAATAAATTGGAAATTAGTGAACCTGTATCTAAATCTAGTCAGATTTTTAAACTTACTCCGTTTTAAAGTAAAGATGGCCTGATACGTTTGTCTGTGTGTGGCGCATGGGAGCGCATGGTGCGTTCAGTAAAAAGTGTGTTGGTTTTGACATTAAAGAAAAAAGCTCCTCAGGTAGAAACCTTTTACAGTCTTCTAATAGAAGCAGAGAATTTAATTAATTCGAGATCATTAACACACCTTCCAATTGAGAACTCTGAATCTGAGCCTTTAACACCCAACCAGTTTTTAATTGGATGTCCGAATACATTACAAACGCCTAGTGTACCTGAAAAGGTCTGTCTTAAAAAGCAATGGCAAATATTACAGCAGTTGAAACAAACATTTTGGAAGAGATGCATACTGGAGTATTTTCCTGAATTGACCCGAAGGACAAAGTGGCATCAGCCAGGGAAGCCTATCCAGAACGGTGATGTAGTTATAATCTGTGATGACAATGAATCGCGTGGGCAATGGAAACGAGGTTTGGTTGAAGAGGTTTTCCAGGCAGCAGATGGGCAGGTTCGCTCGGCGGTGGTAAAAATAGCGATTGGCAACATTGCTTGACGTTGGTGGTGTGTCTCGCAGATCGACACGCGAGGGCCGGGATGTTATAAATTAATTTTGAATTATTTATATTTTAATTTAATTTTCTTTTCGGTAAAATCAGAGTTGAATTTTTGTTAGTTTAAATACTTTATTTACCGACACTGTAGTTACTCGATATTCTTAAGTATAAAAAAGAGGTAGTTGCTTGGCTATACTAGCGACCGCCACATTTTTATTAATTTAAAGGAGACGATAGAATATAATAAAACACACACACAAATACACCAAATAAACAAACAGTTTAAGTTACTGCCGTAACAATTTGAGTTTTATTATTATTCGATCTGAGTTACTGCCGTAACATATACACTTACCTTTAAGGTGCTGCCGCAACACCCTCTTTTGCAAGAAAATCTTAAGTCTACTTAATCCATCTTTTTTTTTAAATTTGGTTTTACAAAACATCTTAAAGACAAAACAGCTAAAAAACCATACTTTCAAACGAAATATTTTTCAAAATCAATTTCTTCCTAGGTTAAAAGTATTTTCTAAAACTGCAACAGAATAGATTTTACACTAAATCGTTAATATCTCAAAATACGATTTTAATACTTAAGATGTTATGATAAAGCACCACATATATATAAGAAAGATAATGTCTTTTAATTGGGCTATTTTAATTAAAAACCCCCATATGAACAAAACTTAATTAATTTAAAAAATTAAATTAATAGTTGTAACGTTAAAACCTAGATTTGGTTATTAAGCAAGTTATAACAAGAAATAGTGTAGGAACTAATGAGGCTTGATACCACCAACATAAAGAATATAAATTTTTTGGCATATTGAAGGAACTAAAAAAGTTAAAGTCATTAAATTGTACATGGGTCACATATGAGGCTAGGATCAAAAAGTATAAGAAAAAATAATTTTTGGCATAATCTGTAGCATCTGTATTCTTTTAACTGCCTTTTCTTAATCCTACTTAGGATCACCAACATAAAAAAATTAATATATGGGTCATTTCACGTCAAGTGGACCAACTTTTGAAATCGATGTCTTCCGATCGGGATGAAATTTGCATCATAGTTAGTCCTATTTGATAGTAGCTTAGACACAATTTTGCAAACAAATTAAATAAAAAATTGTTTCTTTTTTAAAGAAAAATTTTTTTGGAAAGATTGAAAAAATAGCTATCTAAACTACTTTGGACAAATTTTACTGAGAGCAATAGGTAATAAGTTACATGGATGAGAAAAAACACCTGGTTGGCCAAAAGGTCAAATTTTGACCCCCTCTAACTCAGAGAGTTCTTGACCGATATTGTTAAAAAAGTGTGTCTAGGCTACTTTTCAATAGGACTAACTATGGTGCAAATTTTATCCGAATCGATTTTGCAAGTTGGTCACCTTGACGTGAAATGACATTTAAGAAAGTAAGCATTTAATTTTCATAAGTATTAGAACTGGTAAACTGTTTGTAAGCCCGGGCTACGCCGGGTACAATAAGCTAGTTTATTATAAATTGGTTCTTCTGTAGGTGTACACTTTTGCTCCTTGTTTGGGCCACCTCCAATTTTATTGTTTTTTTGATTTTGTGCAGCATTTACAGCCGTACAACTTTTTTCGGTTTGTCCACACCTATGTATGATTATATAGCTGTTAAAATGTTAGTGTCGTTAATCAAATATTTTTCAGAATATTAACGAACCTTTCTTTACTCAGCAATATACTTAGTTGGAGGACCCATGGAGTTAAGGTCAGTTTCAGCGTTCCTCCAAAACCGTGTAAGTACGTCTTTGCAACCTTTATGGAAGCCACAAGCAATGTCTTTATTGGTTTTCATTAAAGTTAACAAATGCTGAATTTTTACTTTATTTGTTGTCTTTGACCTACAAGAACAATCAAATAGTTTTTTACGTAGTTTTCTATTTTTTATAGATAGGCTATAGTTCATAAAATTTTTCATATTAATTAAGAAATTAATATTTTTTTATATTTTTATTTGAAAGAACATTGTGAAAAAGTAAGTTTCCCGACACTAGCCGAGTGGAATGCATTTTCGAAACCAGCTACGGTTTCATCATCAACACTCTTTGATCGGTATTTTAGTGTTGGATGTAAATATCATCCATTTTACTAACAGTTTATTATAAATTAGAATATGGTGACTAGCCGAGTGGAATGTGTTATCGAAACCACCCAGCAAAAACTGGGTAACGACTCGCTCTTACTCAATAACATACTTTTCAATGAG
>NDXZ01017474.1:4354-16804 GCA_003055125.1 Paykullia maculata
AACAATGATTAAACTACCATCTACCTAATATGAGAGAAGCACAATCAGAAATTGAGCAAAAAACAAAACAGAAAATTTGCTGCACGTTTTAGCTTGTCAGTTATAAATGTCTGAGAGCAATTGTATTACAATATACATATTTTGTATTAGTTTTTTTTCTGTATTTATGTAGCACCGAAAAAAACATATTTTTTCTATAGTTGTTTTGGTAATATAATGCTTAAACGTTTTATTCTATATTCGAAATGAAAAAGGCAATGAGAAAAATATTAGTTTTGTTTAATAGCGTTATTAATGTTAATATTGCTTACTTTATTACACTCTATTAAAAAGGTAATTGAAGTCATAGGACTCTTATGATGCAAAACATAGTCGTAGATTTTTATTTTATTAGTGGGTATTAAAAGGGTATATTAAGAGAATGATAGTTCATAAAAAAAAAACTTTTAATATAAATATTTTTTACCATCTCTTTTTAAGGATATAAGGAAACTTATATCAAATATTTAAGTTATTTTACTCTATAAAGACATTGAAACCCAACTTTAGATAATCATGTTTAAAAAGTTTTTCAAAATTTTCTTCACCTTTGGAAAATGTCAATGTAAAAAATAAATAATTTACCAAAAAACAAAAAGAAACAGAAAACTTAAATATGCAAAAAACCGCCTCAATTACTAGATATAATCAGTTACTGGCTACTGCTGCTCTATTATTTTTTGTCTGCTGGCTAAACTGAATATTTTTAATTTAATTTTTATTCATATTTTTTTTTTTTTAATTTTTTAATCAAAAATTTTTTTTGTTCTTCTATTTATTGTTATTCCATCCTGTGGTCATTTAATATTCTTCCATTACACATTCAATTGATTGCAATTAATTTTAATGATAGACGAAGGATATTGTCTACTCATTTGTTTGTATGGTTGGTTGTTTTGTCTTTTTTCTATGCTGCACTTAAAAATTTGTATTTAAAATTGATTGATTATTAGCTGGGTTTACTTTCGTTTTTTTTTTTGCTAAAAAGACTTTTTGCATATGATTTTATATTTTAAATTGCAGTGTTTTAATCACTATTGTAATAATGGTCAGCAAATAGTCTATGACAGAGATTTCCAAACAAGTTATACTTGGTTTAGCTTAGACCTACGATTATAATTTTTTTGTAATATTTTTTTTCTTTTTTAATATTTTCATTAGGGTTTTTATTTAGAGAAAATTTAAAAGCAATTTCTTTGCATATTTAACAGCCACATTTGTTTATTTGTTTCTTTATTTATGGGGAGAACTGAGATAAATTTACAAGCACGCACACCAGTTTACTTAAGGTTTGGTTAGGTAACGTGAAATACTTGCAAAAACGTATATATTCTGGACCAGAAAGCTCACTGTGATTACCTAAGACGAAAAATAAAAACCAGCCACTACTAATGAAAAGTGCTTTATTCTATTCCCCGAAGGCCAAACAGATTTAGGTATCCTGTTAGTGAAAATATTATTCCACCGGTTCTCATTCTCTTTTGCACTCAAGTTTACCTTGAGATATGTTGACAATCTCCAGTGCTATTAAGTCTTTCATAACAGACCCGTTGATGCGCATTCTCAGGTTCCTTATTTTTCTGCTAGCCATAGATTAAATATTACTTGAGTATTCAATCTGACTTAACAATAAAAATTTAAGCCATCATGGCCATTATCGCCGCATGAATGTTGACGTTTATAATAACGTTCTTTGTAGCGGGATTCAGCCTTAAAAGCGGTAGAGCCATTTATAAATATATAGGTCGTCAGATAAATCTTTGCTTTATCAAAGAAGGCTGAAATCGTATTTACATTTAAGCAGAATTCACCTCACAGTCGTAATATCTGCCTCAAACGTCTTTATAAAGTCTCTCTTTTCAAATTTTGCTTGCGCATATGCCCTGGGATTGTTCAATGTTCAAACAATTATACTAGATTTCACTTGACTCTCTAAGGGCCGTTGTTACAGCTTACCAACAGCTAAAGTACGGACAGATAACTAGATTTCATAATTATAACTACACTAAACTGTTAAAAAGTGAACGATAAAGTAAAGGGAAGTTTTTTGCTTGTTAAATTACGGTTGTCTGTAAAGATAAATGTGCCACTTTTTCGACTAGCCAAGCCAACCCCTTTGTATGTACAGGTTGTAATCTATGGTAAATTATATATGAAAAATTATTTAATTTTTTTTAAATGGAAGTTATAATAATGAAATGAAACTTTATTCCTCACGACAGCTAAAAGTACCTTTTACTATATGGAACTTTAATAGCAAGTTATAATAACGGGCCCAAGTCTAAAAATTGTCTTTAAGCAGTTAAAAATTCCGGCTATTTGTAAAAAAAAAACTTTTTAAAAATTGTTTTTTGTAAAATTTTCGCTAAACTTGTACAAGTCAAAGTAAAGAATATTTAATCTCTTAAGAAACACTGGCATATTGTTTGGTATTTCATTAGGCAGTCTGCTGCAAGTGCATAATCCCACATAAAATTATTATACATATAAAATTGTATGTATATTCGGTTAAATAACGGTGCTTAATTGTAAAATAATTTATAACTAATAGTTCTCAAACTTGTAGAAGTTGTTATTGTATATTGAGGAGTACAACAGTCATACACATACATATGTATGTATTTAAATGAAGTATGTGAGCAACATGAATTAGTGGCAATTATAAATAATAATTTATCAAAACACTGTTATCAATTATTGTATGAAGCCTTTATGTAATTAATTTTTCTAAAACGAAACAAGAAAAAAATACCTGGCATTTAAATTTAAATAAATTATTATGAGTTTTAAAACCACGGAGCGTATGAGTGATTTGCAATTAAAACATTTTATAAAATTCAAAAATTAAGATTTATATCCTTGTGATATATTTTCATAATAACAATGTATTTATTAAACACTAACCTACTTAAATCGAGTTTAAATTACTATAAAACACAATTGTAAGAAAAATTTTTAAGCACTTGAAAAAAAAAAGTATTTTCTATATCTTTTGATCTAACGTACTCATTAGTTAATAATTTCACTAAAGGTTATAATATCAAATCACAATTAAGTTATTATGACAAAGAACACACACAAAATTCCACCTCATATTAAGTTATTTGGGGAAAAAAACGCTTTAAAAATTATTCAATTTCCTTTAATCCTATAATTAAAGGTGAAAAAGTTTATTGCTACAAGAAGTATTTAATTAAATGTTAGTTTTTCAATAAACATTTTACTGTAATAGTACATTTTTTGTTTTAACTTCTAAATACCAAAGGCAAAACTAAAATTACTAACAAGCACGAGACAAAAAGTTAACACCTACAATTGCAGCACAGCCAACTGCTATAAGCAGGGGAGGCAAAGAGCGCAATAAACGGTATTTTACTGTATTTTAACCACTAGAAATGAACAGCCACAAAAAATTAAATCAAAAATTGACTGTAATTACATGTAATTTGACTTTAAGAAGAAAAAAAACATACAAAAACCCCCAAATAATAATAGCAATAACAACTTGAGTTTATAAAAGAAATCATGACACAAGTTATGCTAAGAAAACTGGTGGCAAAGTGGACACAATTGTTAAGGTAATTAGCCAGAAACATAAATTACACTTAGCTCATTTAAGAGGATTTTAAAAGCACACAACACTGAAGTAAAAAAACAGAAAAAGACAAATGCTCGTACCGTTTATAAAAATACCTAATAAGAAAGTAGAAAAAATAATGGTTAACGAGAATGGAAAAGTGATGTTTGCTATACCATTTCCTTTAGTAAAAACTAACTAGAACGTATCGTACAACTAGAGCAAAAATTTTTTTTGGGAAAGAAAATTCTTCTAAAAAATAAAATAAATATATAAAAACCAAAAGTTTAAAAAAAAATTTTAAGCAATTTAAATGAAAAAATAATGATTTATAGTAAAGGAGCACAATGATCCATTTTGTAAAGTCACAAGTTCACCACCAGAAGCCAGTGTTTGGCTGTCTTATGTTTTAAGATTATTTTTTGTGCTATTTGGCAGCTCTTTTTTTTAGAACTTTAAAAATCTATTTAAAATGGACTTAAAATCAAAAATTTCTTTTATAAAAATATAACACATAGAAAGATGATTTATCACAATCTTAATCAATACCATCTCTTTCGAATTTTGTTGAAAATTTTAAATAAAATAAAATTTATTTTATATATAAATAGATTATTTTTTAACATTTTCTTAAATAAATAAATTTTTAAAAAGTAGCCGTGAATAGGGAATTTATCAAAAAATGTTAATATTATTCTTAAAATAGTTTATTAGGTTTATTGAAGTACGTAATTGTTTTTCTTTTATTTGTCAAATTTACTAAATATTTCAAAATATATCGTAAATAAAAATTGTGCCAAATATTATATGCCTTTCACCAAGTGCATGTTTGTATGTATTTACATGTCCGAAAGGTAGTTAACGTGTTAGAAAACTTATGTTTTTATTATATAAATTTTTGTCTACTCAGTCCAATTTTTTTTCTAATGGCCCGAAAGGCATGTCCAACACACAGATGTAACAAAAACTTCTGTGGTTTATCAAGAACTGCAAAATATTTTGTGTTAAAAAATAAGAAAAAAGAGGCCGATTTTTGATGGACTGGCCAGTTTTCAACACCAATTTTTCAAATACAACTCTATGTCAACTATGGGAGCTACGAAAATTTGATTTCAATCAACATCCAACAGACGGACATGGCTAAAACGACTTCCCTAACTATAAGGATCCAGAATATATATACTTTCTGGGATCGCAAATTAATATTGTAGAAATTACAAACGGAATGACAATTCTATATACACAGTTGCCACATATGTGGTAAATTTCGTTCTCACTCACTTAGTGATAGAAAATATGAATATCAGCGACTACCAGTCACCATATTCTGTTTTCTAATAAACTTTGAGTTAAATGGATAATGTTCACATCCAACACTAAAATACCAATCAAAGAGTGCTGATGATGAAACCGTAGCTGGTATCGAAAATGCATTACACTCGGCTAGTATCGGGAAACTTACTTTTTCAGTATATTTTTCAATTATCACAAACAAAAATTAATTTCTTCATAATGAAGAAATTTAAAAAAGAACTTGTGATAAGTGATTTTCTTAGTTATGTGAAAACATTGGTGGCAGCGCACACCACAATTCATATTTTCTTAAAAAGAAAAAATCAACCGCTTAACAACATTCAACACAAAAAGAGTTCTAAATGTTTGCTATGTCAATGGATTGTACAATTTCTATTTGTACAATTGTTTGATTGCGTTAAATAAGTTTTGACTTTTTGAGAGAATGTACATTTTGTTTAAGTTTCTTCTTGTGTTGTATTTCTCAAAGTGAAAACTTTGACACAGCTGCAAATATGTTTTAAGTTATTCAATTGAAAAGTTCCCAGTGGGATGTTGGGCATCCCGTAGTGTCTTAAAGTAGACCCAAAACATTTGCTAACGATTTTCTCCTATTTCTGAAAAAAACTAGTTTCGTTTTGTCATTGTCTTTAAAGAAAAATATGGGAAAGAGTAAAAAGGCAATTTTTATAACGAGTTATTTGAATTTAATTTTAAAATTTTCGCAATATTAAAAAATATACAGGAAATTGTTTACCATTCAGCTGCTACAAAATAAAAAAAATTTTAATTAGAATTAAAACTTCATATAATTGTTAATATACATTTAAATACATATATATTTTGTTCGTCTCTGTTAAAGAAATGCTATCCATGATTTTGACATCTTTAATGAATTTGGCTTACGATAGTGCAGCGGTAGACTCACCTTATTTAACAACCTCCTGTTAAGAGATTCAACTATTTACAAGATTCACTGTTTTATTTTTCACCATATGTTGTTCAGATTAATTACGACAGAAAAGGGGCAATTTTCACAGCTTAACTACTCTTATTCTCAAAACAGAGTGATATAATGACGCCTTCAATAACTTGCTTCTCAACAAATTGTACTCGGGTTGCTTCTTCGCGTCGTGGCCATATAATCTTTTTTCCATTTTTATTGATAACTCTTATTTTAAAAAAAGTTTTCTCTTTTGAATTTTAAAATTTCCTTTTTATCATTCTCTCTGGTAAAAAAATTAATTACCTTAAAACTCTAACACAAATAATTGCACAAAACAAAACTAAAAAAAAATTAAACAAATTAAACTTATTCATTTTACAATAAGTAGTACAAGTCTACTTAAGTAATGACCAACAATTATTCATGTACTAAAGCTCTTTGGAAATGCACAAGAAAAAGAGAAGACAAAATAATAAATATTTTAGAGAGAACAAAGAAAATGTTTAACATTAAAACTTAAACTAATTGTAATAAAACAAAACAAGTCATGCTTTAGTGGCCCTCAAGACAAAAGCCAAAATGACACTAAGGTAGATAAAAATAGGCTGCACTTCTCTTTGGGCGGAGAGCCCAAAGTGGTTAGTTGCATTTAAACCAAGGAAGGGAGTAATAAAGTTTATATCCTAATGGTTTGAGATTTTTCAAAGCAAACAATATGGAAATTATTTGTACATATGTACACATGTGTATTAATGGCAAAAACAACTACAACAATGACTACAATAATTGTAGAAGAACAAGAAAACCACAAATCTTATAAATTATTGCAATAAACAAACAAACATAATCGTAATAAAGACGATTTACGAGCACAACCATAAGGCATAAGAGCAAAACAACAATTACAAATATACAAACATAAATATAAATCTATTTGCTAGTACAGAGCGAGAGAGGATGTGTGTATGCGAAAATCCTACTCCTTCACAATTTACATAACTCAACACAAATAAACACATTTGTGTGCAGTCTTTAAAGGAATGTTTTTATCATCCAGATATTTTTGGGAAAAAGGTTTTTTATTTTAGTCAGAGAATAAGAATATTTTTATACAAATTAATTTAAAATACAAGGTTTTTGATTAATTTTAGGTTTTTTATTAAAGTTCGAGGGCATTGGATAAATTATTGTTGCAATTTTTTTTGAAAGTGTTCTTGAAAATTTTACTCAAATACTTTTGCAGAGTGCTACTAAGCTCTCCTCTGCAAAATGTCGTCATTTTGTGACTTGTATTAGTCCAAAGGACCGGAAAATTTAAATGTTGTGTGAATAAAGGACACCCTTTGACAAAATTTTGTTATTTAATTTACTACTTTTATCGCTAGAAGCTTCTTCTCTGGAGTAACACCTTACGGTATTAACTAAATATAGAACTAATTTTAAAGAAAATTTTTATTTTTTCTAATTAAGAAACAAACACTTTTTAAGAACTGTTTTAGCGACTTTTCAACTTTTAACAATATGAACAGAACACCATAAACAAGTCAAAAGTGTTTGGGTATGTATGCGTAAAGATGACAGAGAAAAAAAAATAAAAAACAGAAATAACAAATAAATAAATTTATTGTTATACTTTAAAAAAGAAATTTGCACAAACTCTAAAAATCAATAATTTATTTTATTTAGCTTTAAAAGTTATTGTCAGTAGACAAAGAAAAACCAAACTTAATGTTAAGGAAAACAAGTAAAGAGCAAAGATAAATAATTTTTCAGAATTTAAATTTATGAAGTTGATATGTTACGTGTAGCAGCATAAAACTTTTTTAAATTCAATGTTCTAAGCTAAAACAATAACTCGTGGCGCAAGTGGATTTGTTTAAACGCATATGTATGCATGTTTGTTTGTTTGTTGTAGGTGCCTGACAGAAGGCACTAACAAACAAACATCCAACTAAAATTGTTGACTCTGATTGCTTTATTTGCTTCAAGCAATAAGTCATTAACAAAAAACAAATTTAAGATTAGCTTTTTCTGCCTCTCAAACACATTTCATTTATGCAAACAGTCGTTCGCTGTACAAAGTGCTTTAATCCTTTGCAATACAAAAACACACACATACATACATACTTAAATACTTATATATAAAGTTAGTTATTACTTTTGTACTTACTACGAAGGGCCTAAAGCTGCTTAAGCATTTGTGTATGAAAGATAACAGAAAAAAGTCAAAATTTATGACAAAGTATCTGAAATATATCTTTTTGTGTGTATTTTACAACAATTGTATATTAAAATTGGGTTGGCATAGGGCACAGTCGCAGCTATGTAGAAAGGACACTTAATGAAGAAGCCCAAGCCTAACCATATTAAATCCTACAGCAAAGTATATAAAACATATACTTTTTCCTATATTTTGTTGCGAATCTGACTCTAATTAGCCAAAGTTTAAATATATTTTCGGATTTTTTCTAAAAGCCTCACAATTTTTGTTTGTTTTTCCCGAAGACATGTTTTTAATACTTATCTCCAGAAATAATCACCCCTATCGTGAATAAATTTTCCCTCAAACTTTTTCCCCCTTTCCTAAAATTGCAATCATGAATCATTATTCCCTTGAAATATGTTCCCTTTTTTTGTATTAATTTGTTCACTTTGTTTTGTCTGGAAACAAAATTTCACATTTTATTCACGATAGGGGTGAATTAATATCTAAAGCTAAATCATCTTGTCTGGAAACTCTGGATTTTCATATACTCTATTTGTATATATAGGATCCTATTTTTCCTACAAGGAGAGCATGGGGTCTCAAAACTCTCTATCACTCTACTTGTGATTTTTGTTAAAGTTTACGTTGTTAACATGTAAATAGCCAATGCGAGTGCTTCTCTGATTTTTAATATATAAAAATAATTTAAATAAAATTAAATTTCTGTAAAAAATTTGTTTCTAATAAATAATTTAAGACAATTTTTTACAAAAGTAACTTTAGAAGAATTGATTTTAACCCTTAAGTGGATACCTAATTGAAGTGGCACAAATAGCCACCTGGGCCTATATGGCTAGCCATATTCGTAAACATTTTAATTTAATCAACAACTAAACAAACATATATGTATGCATTTTGAATGCTAAAGTCAGTTTTTACAAAGAATATTTTTAATTATTTCTTTAAACTATTAATTAAAAGAACTGACATAAAAAAATTCTTCTTTTTCACCAACATATTGTTATCAAAAATATATAAGTTGCTAGGGCCATTATGTCGATCAAGTTATAAAAAATGCCAAATTTCAGCAATTTGTTCCATGCTTTGTAGTATACGTTATAAGCCTTTGATCCAGTAGATCTACACCTGATTTTGTTTTATTAGAGTGCAGGACTTCCTCCAGTCTTTTCTTTATTCCAGCGGCAGATATGTCAAAATGGACTGTAAATAATAAGAACATATGGCACTATTATCCTCAGATCAAAACTCGTTTTATTTCCAAGAGACTGTATCATTTTTTGTTACTAATATTTCCAACAAATCCAATTCCAATATCCATTAGACTTTTATATGAATCTAATGTGGAAAAAAACTGTCGGCAACCATTGTTCTTTTGAAACGTTTGTACCGCACTACAAGGCGAAATAACTAATTCGCTCCTGACTCTTTGCTCTCTCAAAGGCAAAAAAAAGTTTTCTCGTCACATATCCGCCGAATTGTGATACCATATCTATGATATATTGCATGAATTTCGTTCTTTCTCTGAACGAAAAACTAATAATCGACAGTGATGTTTTTTATATGCTTTGAAGTTAGCTTTTAAGCTTATTATGATAAATTTCAAGTATCCGTTATTGAAACGTTGGAACCCAAACAGATAATGTGACTTTGACCACTTCGTTGCATCCTTACCATTTTATTTTGTACTTATTTTATTAATTTTGACTTCAATTTAAACTAATGTTTGCATTTATATTATAAGAAAACTTGACTATATATGGACAATATTTTTGTTTGTGTATTTGCCACGCCCACGGTCCAAAAAGTTACATTTATTTTTAATTTTCGTTTAAAAAACACTTCGATTGAGAAATGCATAAAGTTTCATTAAAATATCTGCAATATTTATTAAAAAGTCAAAAAACTCCTTGCCAGGCCCTAAAACTAAGCTCACAAACTTTTTGAATACACCCAATACTAAATGGCAGACAATACTTAATACTCGTAGCATAATTTAAATTAACGAAAAAAATTATACAAATTTGTCTTTCTTCTATTTGCTATTGATTAAAATCATAACAAAACAAAAAGCTGGGCAAATGAAAGGAACGCAAAGAATGAAAACACAACTCATTTCGGCTCATTATTGTCAGAACGTGATTAATTATCGTAAACTAATTTTGAAGTATGATTTCGAAAAGGAGAGAAGCTCGTCTACACGTATAGAAAAAAACAAACTCCCCAATACCTTAAAATATTCCTCTTGTTTAAACGAAAAAAAAAAATCAATACCAAATATGTTTCCCCCATGCTGAGACGGAAAAAACTAAAGTTTGTAGAGTTTCACAAAAAAAAAAAATAATAATAATAAAACTAAAAAAAGTTTCTCTTATTTATTATAGAGATTTTCCCCTATTACTTAACAATATTGAAAAAATAAAACACAAGTATGAGTGCTTGTCTGTCCATCTGTCTGTCTATTTATACTGCAAAGCAAATATTTGAAAAATGATTTATCATTTCTAAAACTTAATATGAGGATTAGTGAAACATTGAAAAGAAAAACTAACAATTTAGTTTAATATTTATATTTTTATTTATGATGGAATATTTTGTTTTTAATCATGTCTTTCGTTTTGCTATTTTTATGCTTTTAGTGTTGGGAAGAATGCAGTAAAGCGCCACCGGGTAAAATAAGTAAAACAATACGTGAAACTTGGTCTTTGCACACTGTCTCGATGATTCAGCAAGACTCTTTGGTGCTGGTGGATGTTGCATGGGAGCAACTAAGCGTACCCTATCAGTGCCTGGTCACCTGGGAAGTCTCGGGTGGCGGTCTAATGGGCAATTTATTGACAGAATCGTTCAATGTGCAATTGTCTTTGTGGCCAGATACGAAATATCGCGTTCAAGTGACTTGTAAAAATAAGGTAAGTGAAATATTTTATTATATACTTAAGCATAATATATAAAACATATTTTAGGTAGAAAAAAATACTTGTTTTTTTAATTTTACATATACACAAGCCACTCGTATGGCATACGTCCTTAAAACTTAAAATAGTTTAAGTTATTTTTCATACTAAAAGTGTCCTGAAATAATATGACTCTGACTGCTATGTTTATTGTGCTGTCGTAAACTATCATTAGCCAAACAGAAAAAGCAATAACAAAGAACTTAAACCATTTTAAATTTTTAGGACAAGACAATATGATATCATAAGTTGCTTGTGAATCCCCCAATTTGGGGGATTCTAAAGTTTATTATAATTTTTACAAATAATAGGTTTTTAACCTCTAGGGAACTTTTATTGATTCGAAAGAATACTTTATTGACAAAAGATGACTTATATATTATAATGCCTTCAGCTTTTTTGGTTTAAATGAAACACACAGAAAAAGGCTTTTATACAATCGACGTTTAAAAAATTTCTTTGGAAAAAAATCAATTTGCTTAAAATAAATTCAATTTTTCTTTGTTTTTTTAACCAAATTACTTGCAGCTTACTGGTTTCATGTCACGTTCATTGCCCCTAACCATCGATACGTCAGAGGCTGTTAAAGCTATTGATACAACAATAACGAAGCTAAGACCTACAATACGTAAGCAGGCAATAGCTTCCTATATTACCAATATAGCCCTCTCTACCACTATCAGCCCACCAGCTACACCACCAACACCAACGTTACCCAAACTGTTGTCAACATCAAACGAAGCGGTAGCAAAATTCCCAGTAAATAACAGAGTTGATGACGATGACATTGATACAAATGTAGTTCCTTATGATGATCCACAATCAGCTGAGACCATAAATCAACATACAAACTTTATCTTTAATTGGCATATGAAGAAGAATAGTGATATAAGTGCCATTGAACCGTTGCACAAGAGCGAACATGACATTCTAGCTGTGTTGGCCAACATCCACAAACCGCTGTTGTTTGGCATGACTGCTGGCATTACATTATTAATGCTGTTGCTTTTATTCTTTGCCTGCCCCTTGCGAAAACCCAGATTATCAAGTGATAAGGCCATGTTAATGGCTGAGGACTTAAATGCTTATGGTCTGACATTACCACCGGCCTTGGCGGCGACAAGATCGATAGGAGTGACAACAAGAAACGAAATAATCGAACATGAATGTAAATCACCTGCTACGTGCTCAAGAGATACCTTGAGAGTGTAAGTTATTTAAGCATTTATAATTATAATAAAAAACAGATGATATAAGAGTATAAAAACAGAAGTGAAAGAAATGCCCAAAGGGGGCCGACAAGAAAGGCGAAGGATAAAGTGCAAAAGTCATTTGAAATAGAGAAAACACCAGAAACAAAGTAACTAAAACTAAACAACAAAAAACCAACTACAATATTACATTAAAAAAAAAA
>NDXZ01017489.1:2713-14799 GCA_003055125.1 Paykullia maculata
TTAGGTTAGGTGATCAGGCTGCTGCAGGGAAAGATAGAGACGCAGCTCACTTGGATCCGATGCATATGGTCCCTTTGTGATATTTCATTACATATTGTCTTCACTCTGTTATACTTTATCATTTTATTTTAGTTTTTGATATGTCGTAATACTCAGTATAATAATGTAGAAGGTAGCTTTAGTAGATTAGATTATATATAATTTTCCATCAACATTAATTGTCTTAGTTGGTATGTACATATGTATATGAGTTTTTATCTACATATAATTAAGGCATGTAGATTTATAATGAAATAAATTTGCTGGACACGATAGGAAGCATGAAAAGAATGGTGGATGAATTAAGAGTCCAATCGCTTAAGTAGGCTAGAAAGCAAAAAAATTTAGAAAAAAAAACATTTTCATGTGCCCGATCGATGTAAAATTGCTTTACAATAAGAAAAATAAAAAAATGTATGGTTTTTTAGCACAATTAATGAAATTAAATAATTATTCTGTACTGTTTTATGAAAGTATCCCTACTTATATAAAGGGTGATTTTTTAGCAACTTTCTTTTTGGCAAAACTGTTTTCTGCAGCTCAGCTGTTTTCGTGTAACATGATACTGTTAAACATGTTCAGTTTGGTTTATAATTTAACCTTGAATCGACTTACAAACGAACAATGCTTGCAGATTATTAAATTTTATGATCAAAACTCATGCTCGGTTAAGAAAGTTCATCGTGCATTTCTTCCATTTTATGGTCAGCTTGGGCGACGTTCTGAGGCGGCTATTTCGAATCTTGTGACTTAATTTTGAACCAAATTTACATTAAACCACCAACACGCATGCGAAGAGTGCGGACAGAGGAAAATATCGCAGCTGTGTCCGCCAGTGTTGCTGATGACTGTGAATTGTCGATTCGGCACCGTTCGCAGCAATTTGGCCTCTGTTACTCCTCTAAGTGGAAATTTTTGTTTTGTCTAAAATGGAAGTGCTAGACTTGACTGACATGTGGTTTTAGCAAGATGGTGCCACATGCCACACAGCACGCGTAACAATGGCCCAATTGAGAGGCGAGCTCGGTAAACAGTTTCTTTCACTTTTGGGGCCGGTCAATTGGCCGCCTCGATCGTGCGATTTAACGCCTTTAGACTATTTTTTGTGGTGCTGTGTTAAGGCTCATGTCTATAGGGACAAGCCTTCAACGGTTGATGCACTGGAAGGCAATACGGAAGAAATTATAAACGAGATACCGGCTGATATGTTGGGGAGAGTATGCCAAAACATTTACCTAAAATCATATTTAAACATTAAATTATATAGATCGTTCTATCGACTCAGATAAAGATTTTATACATTTCTCTAAATTTTATGTACTTTTTCTTTAAATCAAATTCGAAAACTCTTTAAAAATCACCTTTTATGTGCATATGTATATGGAATGTATATATGTAGGTATATATTAGATATTGTTGAACTAGCCAACAATTATGGTTTTTGAATGATGGTGTAATAATAGTTAAATCTACGGTTTGTCAAAAAAATATTTTGACATAAAAAATGTTTTGTTGTTCTTACTCACACAATTTTTTAATTTGTTAAAATTGTAAGTTAAATAGATGATATTTTTATACAACACCAGTAGTACCGAACAGAGAGTGGTGAAGATAAAACCGTAGCTGGTTTCAAAAATTACACTCGCCTAATGTAGGATTTGATTTTTCATAATATTTTTAATAATCACAAAAAAAACTAAAGCCAAAACAAATAATATTAAAATTTATCTAACAATCTAACCTAAATTAAAGCGTAGAGCGTTGCGTTGAATGGCGTTTAGTGTTTACGCCGAAGTGACCTACCTAAATAAGAGCGTAAAATTGTGACATAAACAGTAATGTTAACTCAACTTTTAAACAAAATTTAACTAATTAAAAATGAAATAGTGAGAAAATCGCTAAATTTGAAGTAAAAATCGCTAATAACAAAACCCAACGCGCTGTCAATATCGGATTTTTCAATTGTAAGACGCTGACGCCGCGCTGTTCCGATTTGCTTTATACAATTTGTATGGGCATGAGAATTTTTGATAGCTACACAACGCTTAGCGCGCTGATTTAGGTTTGGCTGTAAGAAAAAGATTATCTAATTTCATAAAATTTACAAAATTTCCTAATAATTACATTTATTTTATTAACATAGTTAAACAAACAGGTTTGATGGCTTAACTTAGCTGAGTTGAATTTTCAACAGTGTTCGAAAAACCTATACATATAACAACCATTTAGCTTGTTGTCGTTTGTAAGTTTCAATATTATACACATATGAAATCAAACTAAAAATTAGCTGAAATTAGCAAAAATTTCGCTTATACACTGTAATTCTTTAACCGATACCACTAATACTTTTAACAGACTCAAAGGATATCTGGAGGCTTTTTTGAGTTGATTTTACCTAAGACACATACAGACAGCCATCGCTAAGTCAACTCTAGTATATGTGAGGATTCCAAATATACATATGTATTTACGTAATTAATGAGGCTATAATTGACTATTGTAGAAATAACAAGGAATGTTAATTATTTGTTGAAACGAAAAAAAAAAATAGATATAAATAATATTCAAAGTAAAGTAGAAATATTTTTTTGCTTTGTTAAAACATTTCCTTGCCAGACTGTGTTTTTGTTTAACAACATGACTATAAATGTAAGTTATAAACAAAAGAAACTGACTTACACCAACTAAACGATTTGCTCTAGTTCTTCACTTGAAGTGGAAAAAACATTCACACAAGTATTACTAGACCACATTCATTCATACTAAATATGTACATTTATATTTATTCATACTCAATACATATGAACGTGGCAAAAACAAAAAGCCGCAACAAATTCCCTCGAATTAAATTGTTGTGTTTTTTGGCAACATAAAACTAAAAGCCTCAAATAAAACGTTTTTGCTGCCACACATACGAGATTATTCGTATTCGTGTTGCAAATATTTATAATTGGGTTTGTATTTTCCAAAAAAAACGAAAACAAAAAAAAAATCAAAAATACACAAACATTAATGCAAACAAACAAGCAAACATAAGTATAACCAAACGAAAGAATAAATGAACAAACAATAGTAATGCTGATACGGATGCGGTTTTTCGGATGGCGGATTTATAAGTTATTGTTTGTAAGAGATCATTATCATAAACAAAAGACTAAAACCGCCAGTTTACTTGAAGCATTTTAGTTTTTATACGTTCATTTGTTTAAGTTACAAATTGTTATTATTTTTGGCAAAACATTCATATCACCCACCCAGTAGGGAATTTCTTTAATTTAATTATATTTAATTTAAAAGCTTTTTTTGTAAGATGTGTTTTGAAATATTTTAATTATTATAAGTCAATTAAAAAAGTATCTTGAAATTTTCTTTTTACTTCAATAAAAATAATTTTTTTTAACATTAATAATAATATTTTGCCACTTATTATTACCATCAAAGTATGTATTTATATATATTGAAATATATTGTCTAAAAAGAAAAACAAAGAAAATGTTTATAAATTTGATTAAATAATTCAGTTTACATAAAATCTCAAATATTTGTAAAATTATATATAATGTGCCGTTTTTGTAATACAAGTGAGTGCTTTGTGTAAACGTTTAACGCGTGTTTTGTTTTTGTTACAATAACAAAACATATACAAAAATTTCACTCACAATGCTCACTTGTATTATAAAAACAGCACATAAATTTATAAAAAAAATAGTAATTTTCTCATTAATATAAAAAAAATTTATGAATTAAAGCCTATCTATAAAAATAGAAAATATTACGTAAATTTTTTTTTTTATTTATATATCGAAAGCTGTTTTTACCCGTGGTAGCAGACAATTAGAAAATTTGTATACTTAAAAAATTATAATTTTTAGTATATATCTGGATATATGATAATACATATTAAGCCCTTTATTCATAAACAATTTTTAATTAACTGTGATGGATAAAACTTACATGTTCAATTACACTGTGCGACAATGAAAAAAGTACACAGACTTGGCAATATATGTAGGTTCGATAGTACAACTTGAGCTGAGTAAAGTCCTAGCTCCGTTTTGCAATATTAGATCGCGTTTTTATTTTATGGTGAATTTTCCGAAAAATTGTATCATAACCTTTTAGACAATAACTCATTCAGACTTGGTGATAGCGTTTAAATGTCTTTGGCAAAGTTGTAGGTAAGTATCTAATGAACAACTCTTTGAACTTTTATCGCCGATTTGTATATTTTTTAAGAAAATGCTTTTACTTTTTTAGCATAGCTCGCAGGAATCTTTCGTTTTTCGCATACTATTTAGCTCATAAGGACCACTTTATACCTCAAAAATGGTAGTTTGTCACAATTTTTTGACGCTCAAAAAATATTTTTTTTTGGTGGAAATAATATAATAAAACACCTTTCTTTTTTATTGTTTTGTGTTGTACAATTTGTTTGATATATTTAAAATATATTTTAGACCCCTTTTTATCTATATCTAAAAAATCAAAAATTTTCCTTTAAAAAAACTGTGTTTTTTGCAAAAAAAAAAAATTAATTTTTGCTAAAAAAGTGATCTGAACATGTTCAGATCGTATGGATATGTTTTCAAAAGTTGTTTCATTTGACTCTAGCTACATTTTTGTAGAAGATAGTATGGGAAAAAATAACGATTCCTGCAAGCTATGCTAAAAAAAGGAACAAAAATCCAATTTTTTTGCATTTTTTAAAAAAATATACAAAAAAAAAATTTTTCCGGCTATAAATATTCAAAGGGTTGTTTACTAGATACATACCTACAACTTTGCCAAAGACATTAAAACGCTATCACCAAGTCTGAATGAGTTATTGGCTAAAAGGTTATGGTACCATTTTCAGGAAAATTCACCGAGACTCCCAATATGTTAAGGCCCATAAAATTAAAACGCGATCTAATATTGTAAAACGGAGATAGGACTTTACTCAGCTCTAGTTGTACTATCGAACCTATTTAGCCAAGTCTGTGTACTTTTTTCATTGTCGCACAGTGTTATTACTACATCATAAAGCATATTTCAAGTTCGAAAAAGTTCTTTCAAAATATTCAATATCAGTAAACCATTTAAAAATATTGCAACTTAAAAAGAAATAGAAAAATATTTTAACATTTACATATAATTAACGAAAAATAGCAATTGCATAAGAAGTGAAGATTTATTACTTTATTTGTTTAACCCATTATTTAATAATGAAAGTTCTGACTAGAAATGTATTGCTTTATTTGTCAATGTGTTTGATTTTATGCTTTTAACTTTGTTTACGCTATAGTTTTTTTTTTTAATTTTTATTACATTTCCAATTGGGTCTGTGCAAAATAAATATAATTTAACTTCATTCCATATAATTATAATTGTAAGGGTTGTGTTATTGTTTTGTTGTTATAGTCAAAAAATATTCTTATTTTAAGAAGTACTTGTTAGTTAATGTTCTGTTAACTTTCTACTTTGTGCATGCATACATTATTACACTATAATTTTCCTGTTTTTGTAATTATAAAACTTCTGACTAAATAAACTAACGAAGCAAAGAGTGAGTATCTCATAAATACATACACAACATAGATACATACATTTATGGGAGAGGGAGGTTTCTTATAGTCGTTGTTCATATTCTTATTTTTAAATTTCAGCAAGCGTGTGAAATATTGTTTAATTATTTTTATGTCTTTAATTCTTTTTGTTCAGCATTTAGGGAAACGAAAGAAAAACACTTTAATAAATAATATAGTAAAGTTAAAGCTTTGTCAAGCCTCATATTTAAGTTTGGAATTGGTAATACAATACGAGTTCCCGTAACGTACAATTATTTCATCATTTTCATTTATAATTCCTACTTCATTAAAGTCATTCAACATACAATTAAAACTTAAAGACTTCATTATGAACTGCAGTTATAAAAGAAAAATGAAAAAAGCCGACATATTACAATTATTATTTAACTACCTTTTGTTTTTATTTAAATTCGTTTATTAGTTTATGTAATTTTTTATTATTTTTTTATTTTTGTATTAATTTTAATACTTTAACCTATTTTACATGAGTTTATATAAGAAAAAAAAATTTAATTAATTAAACAACTATTAATGAAAATTGTATACTTTTATTTAAATTTTCAAAAATAAAATAAATGTACATACATATGTGCATATACTATATATACTACTATGTGCATATGTATATATATAAATAGTTTGCGGAAGTAACTACTATGTGTAACTTACTTTTAATACAAACTCCTTATACCTTTCCCATTTATGGTGATGTATTTTAAAATTTTACTTCTTTTTACATTTTTAATGGTTGCTGAATTTATGTATGCAAATTTGCCAAATTTGTTTTAAAATAAATTGACTTTTTTATAGTTTTATGTAAATTTTTGCGAAAGCAATAAAATAAAAAACAAGATTTATATTTATGCAAAAACAAAAAATGTCATAAAAATTTCATATTAATTGAATTAAATCACATTGAAACAGCAAAAATTGCTTTCATTAACTTTTAAGGGTGTCCCATTGAAAAATTAAAAAAAAATTTTATGCGACTTTTTCAATAAGCATTTTTTATTCATCAAATTAGCATTATAAGTTTAACAAGTTTTTTTTTAGAAAAGTAAGTGAATCCATAAATGTTAATTTTTTTTAGATTTGCATATAAATCATTTTATCAGAAGTCCGGTAGAAAAAACGATTATTTTTAAGAATTTTTTTTACAGCATAACAACTAATGAGTATTGTACTTTATCCTATTTGACCTTCGTTCAAAGCCCTGGTCATCTCTTTGATTCATTCTTAATTTTTAACATATTTTAACAAGGCATAAAACAACTTTTCATCAGGTACTATTTTGCTTAATTTATTTAATTTTTGCAATTTTAACAATAAGAAATTGTTTGTTTTTCTTTTAAGTTCAAAAGAAAATAAAAGGAAGATAGTACCCAGCAAAAAATAATCGAAAATTTGTAAGCAGTACATAATTTTTTTTAATTGGCATACAAATGCGCTTCATAGTAAGCACATATATATTGCTTTAGCAAAAGTAATAAAGTAAGGAAGAAAAGGGTAAAACTTTTTACTTTTATACACTGCCTTAGAGGAGTGCATACTAAAAGGCTCTACTGTATGGCAGTGAGTAAAAAATTATTAATTTTATGACGAGAACCGAACATGCAAACATGATAGAACAAAACTTTGACTGATGCAATAAAAACAAGTAAGAGCGCTATATTCGGATGTGCCAAGTCTTATATACCCTTCATTACGTGTATTTATGTATGTATGTATGTATGTATGTACTTATGTATGTATTTACATGTCCGAAAAGTATTTAAAGGCTTAGAAAACTTGATTTTTTTATGATATTAATTTAAGTCCATATAGGTTTTTCGCCCATATCTTTGCTGATTCTGAGCCAATTATTAATCTTTTTTAAATTTCCAAATATGGCATGTCGTACACTTAAATATAATAATTTTTATCATAAAAAAATGTTTAGCCTATATTTCGAAAAAAAAATTTTTTAATTTCCCAAAAGGCATGTCTTACACACAAACAAAAAAAATTGTATGGGAAGGCGTGTTAAGTCAAATTTGAGCTAAGCTTAATGTAACAAAATTAATACTCCGCACCAAATAGTATTATAACAATTTTATATTATTATTGGGCGGACATAATTAATGAAACAAAAAAGTCACCTTTTTTACTGTTACAAAACACCAGCACAAATGCATTTTACCTATTGTAGTGAAAGTTATAAAAACTTATTATTAAAAACGTTAATAATTTGATGAGAAATTGTTTCTTTATGCACTAGATTAACTTTTTTACATTTTATGATTTTCTTAAAACGTTTATTATTTGAGTAGTTTTGTATTATTTACTTAGTTTTCCCGGCTGTACGTTGGTCTGTCAGCCGTATTCTTAGTAAACCATTTCTTTATATTTTCCATTTATTATTTCTGTTGTCATTATGACGATGACGACATTAAACAAAATTAATATTTATAAGAGAAAATGTTTTTCTTAAGAAAAAAAATCTTTAGTAATAAAGTAAAGGTATGAGAATGAAGAAAATATTTTGTTTTTCTATAATCAGTATATTTTTCTTAGTTTTTTTTATATTAATTTCTTAAAAGCTTATTATAAGTATGTATGTACAATGTACATATTTGTTATATTTTTATTTCACAGGAGGATCTGTATGTTGTTAGAGGATTTGATGAGTAAAGGATTTGATTATATAAAAATTTAATAATTGAATTCTATGGATTAAGGTCACGAAGTGTGATTTAATTATTCGTCTAGTCGTTTGTAAATTAATTCTAAATAATGTGATTAAAATCCTCTAAGTCTCTAAAAAAAAACAAATCAAAATTGTTTTTGTAAAAACTATTCAATAAAATTTGTCGAACGAAATGTATCTATAAGTTTTAATAAATAAAAATTAAATCAATTTTTTTTAATTTTACCAGGTTTCCGGTCAAAGAAAATTTTTTAAAAATTCTGCTTTTGTAAAAGCTTTTCGGTAATAAAATATTTTTTATTTGCAGACAGAATTTTGTCAAAAAATTTTATTTTAATAGAATATTTTTAATAAGATCAAAATAAAATTATAAAATCCTTTGCTCATCAAAAGTTTTATAAAAGCTTTTAATATACTCTAAGCTTAAGAATTTTACTCAAATTTAAATATTATAAAACAATTCTGATAAATTTTTGATTTAAAAAAATATTTGCAATCAGAAACCGAGTTCTTTGTTAAATGAATTATTTCATCTTACAAATCAACTCTTGTTATTGGGAAAGTGAATCGAATACTCAACCAATCCTGTTCAAATGCCAACCTTATCCTCTGACCACCTGGCTGTACGCTCCCTACCACGCCAATGAGGCTCTAACAACAGCATAACAATATCTGCATGTTTGGTGGCAACGTTTACAGCCCCAACACTAGGTCTAATAAATCTTAAATACTCTTATTATTGAAACCAGAACAAGTGAAATTAATATTTATATCCCTATGCTCCTTATAGGGGAAAATAAATTAATTAAAAATATATTTAGGAAGTTCTCGATAAATTTTTTTTGAAAACAATAATCTGGATTTCTGGAAAATTCAAGTAGTCTAACAAAATTTGCATTATTTATGTCTTAGACATTTTCAAGAAATTCCCCTTTTATTATAAAGCTTTAAGCATATTGTTTACAAAACTGTCATTTCATGTAGAGATTTTGTTAGTTTGCCTTTATATGGAAAAATTCTTATTGTATTCGGCAGGTATTAAACATATCTATTTCTGATAAATTTTCTTCGTATTACAAATTTTATAAGATTTTTGCAACAAAACTGTACATACAATACTAAACTATCATTATTATTTTTTTAAATTACTTTTCGACCTTGATATACTTGTGGATTATTATTATTATTATTACTAAAGTTGTTGTTGCTATTCTACATGTAGATTTGTAGATATGGTCATGCATAAATACATGTACTACGTACATATGTATGTATAAATACACATTTTTATATAAAAAAAACACTAAAGGACTGCAAAATAAACCAAAAGGTTCTTTTAAATACTTCAATAGTGAAACAATAACACAAAACGAGAGATGAAGTTGCACAAATACTGAAGCTTATAAGATATAAGAAGCGTATAGGACCTGATATTGTTGCAAATATTGCCTCCTATTCACTTCTCAGTTATCCTATATAACCTTGGCTACTAACTATCAACAGCTATGTGTTCTGGGTGTTGCTTTTTTTAGACTGTGTTTATTTTAGTTTGTGATAGGAAATATCTAAAGTGTCTTTATTAAGCCGCGAGTAATGACGATTAATAAATCTCAGGGACAATCTTTAAAAGTGTGTGGGCTAAACCTAGAATCACAGTGTTTTTCCCACAGTCAGTTGTACGTAGCGTGTTCGAAAGTCGGTAAACCATGAGTTCTTTTCATTTTTTTCGCCCGATAGAACAGCAAAAATATTATTTACCATCAAGCTTTACGTTGAATACACCAAACTTATTCACATACACATTAAAGGATGATCCAAATCAAGACCAATCCTTTTTTTATTAGCAGTTAAAAGCTTTATGTTCGACACCTTTAAAGTCGTTGTAATGATCTCTTCATGGAAAAATATTGTTTTTTTTATTTATTAAATTAATAATTGTATCAATTATTATATGTTAGTTTTTTCTGTTTACTAAAATTGTTGTGTTTTAATTAAAATATTAATAAAAATATTTAAATATAGATATTCATATCGCACACCCAGTTCAAAAGTGAAACAACTCAAAATATTTAATTTTTCAGAAATCGAAATAAACTGTTTTTGACGTAAATAGAAATAGTTAAGAACAAAAACGTTGGACCAATGAATTCGAATTAAAACTATTTGACACTTAGCGTAGGGATCTATTACCATTATATTTTCTGACACAACTAAAAATAAGTCACTTTTATGAAGTGCAACTTTATACCAATTGAAACATAAAGAAAGACATAACTGTTTTTTAGCAACAGTTAACAACAACAAAATACACTGATATTTTTCTTATAGATAAACAAGTGTATTGTGCATAGTTTAAGCATATAAACATGAAAAATGAAAATTTTAAGTTGTGTCACTTTTGAACTGGGTGTGCGATATATTTTTTCGCAAAACGCGAAGCCGGGGCTCTCAGCTAGTATATAATTAAAGTAGACAAAGTCAAAAAAAGTTAAATTTTTTAGATGTTTCTGGGGAACTCCCATTTTATATTCAACAAATGTTTAATATTTTGTATTTTACTTGAATTGTGTATGCTCCCTTACAGACAAACCTAAACAAGGGCGGCAAGCGTTTTTTAGCTGTAAAAAATTTTCATACCCATACAATTTGTATGAATTCAACCGAAATACCGTTGGCTGCGAACAACAATAACTGGCTTCTGTTATTGTTGAGAAATATTGCCATTTTAGCTATTTCCATGTAAAATCCAGTGATCTAGTCACTATTTCATTTCTATTTAGTGATATTTTGTTTAAAAGTTAAGTTAACATTACTGTTTACGATACAACTTTAACGCTTTTGTTTAGGGATGTCCCTTCGGCGTTAGCGCGAGGCGGAATAAAACTCAACGCTTGCCGCTCTTGTTTAGGTTTGTCTGTTAGTGTTATCAGGTAGATATTCAGACATTTGAACTATTAATGGCAGATATATATAAATGTGCTTGTGCATTGCTTTGATAAACATATACATACATACATATAAATACTTTATACATACAAAACTGCTTTTATTTTTCTCTAGTTTTATTATTATTTTTTATTTATTTTTTTCTGTATTAAAGTGTCTCTGAAATGTCCAATTTATACTGTCATGTTTTGTTTGATTTAAATGAGAGAAAAAATGTATTAATCTAAAACAAACAGAAAACAATAAATATTTAAATTAACGAACATTTTTTTCAGCCCACTTAGAATAACAATAACAAAAATAATTTATAACAAATCCAATTTCTAAAACTCATACATATTAAATTTATTTTATTTGCTCAAGTATTATTTATTGAGAGATTAATTCTATTTTGTGAATAGACTTAAATATTATTTTATTTTCATATTCACATTGTGTTATAATTTAAATTAAATATTAAGGTTTTAAGATAAAAAATGTCAAGTTAATGGGTTTTTTTTTTAATTTTTAACTGTTAAGACGTTCTTAGATTTGGGGCTTAAATTTTGATTTCCAGTAAATATTTATTTGGTTTAATCAAAAAAATCTTGAAGCGTAAATTTTTTTTGTACATTTATTATATGTTGGTGTTTCTCGAAACTAATCAGCAGCTTGGTAGTTTGCCAATCTAAGTTTTGTTGATTATTATTCGTTTTACAATTTTTCTAAAATTATTTATTACAAATGATTACTTTTATTTTGAAAAGAGCTAATGTTTTTTGATATTTATTTTAATTAAATAAAATTTTGTCTGTTCTCTATTGTTGTCTCGTTTTAAAGTTTCGTTTTTATTTGGTTTATGTTATTTT
>NDXZ01017495.1:1856-14816 GCA_003055125.1 Paykullia maculata
TTTTTTTTTTGGAGCAACAACTCATTGCGGCGCATTTGTTTCTAATGATACATTTACATGTACATACGATGTAGGTATGTAGGGTTTTTCAAAATATTCTACCTACTATGTTTTTAAAAATGCGCATATATTTTTTTCGGCACGTGTAAGTGATTTTTAATTTTAGGTGGAAGTTTTCCTCAATTTATGTTTTGAAAAATTGCGTTTCACTTTTATAGTCTTTTTTCGATAAAAGTTTACAATAAAATAACTTTAGGCTTTAATCAGTTGTTATTTTATGATGGCTATTTGCATTTAAGAAGGGGAAGTTTAAAATGTAAATGTAAGTTGCATATGTACATGAAAATGCATATAAAAACATAATGTTTTGAGAAAAATAAGGTAAAAATAGTAAACAAAATCCATAAAACTATATTCATAAAGAATAGCTTAAATCAATTGAAGTTTCATAAAGTACAGCATATGATCCAGCTGCAATATGTACCTACATACATATGTATATCGAAAGTAAATAACCTTCTGTAATGGTTTGTGTGTTTTTAAAGTCATGATTTCAAAATTTTTCGACTTGTTTAGTTTTTCTATGATTGTGTCATTTAGTTAATGTTGTGTAAAGTACTTGATTGTAAATTTTTAGGTAATTTTCCGGAATTTACAATTTTAATTTTTTTTTTTTTAATTTACGAGGCCTTTGTTCTATATCAAAATAACTCAAAGCTTCTTATGATTCTTACACATCATAATCTAAATTATTTTTTTTAAATCTTAAATACAAACTAAACTTGGGATGTTCTTTTAAACTCCTTGTTGGAGTAAAATCGTAGACAATGCATAAGACCGCTTTTATCAATGGAATTTCCATTATTCAAATCGAGGAACATATTTGCATTTTTTGGCCTTTAGCAAGTTTAAGGTTCTTTCTTAATTTTAAAGTAATGTTTACATTTATAATTGTTGTGTTACACTACATATCGCTTCCACTGTAATACCCCTGACAGACATATGGTTTTTATACTACAATATGTATACTACGGTTTTTGATACTACGTTTGAGTGACAGACATGTAGTGCGTATACTAATGTTTTTGTTTTGAAATTTAATAATTTTTTAGCAAAAATGAAAAAACAGAAAATGTTACGCTCAATTATAAATAATTCTAATAAAATTGCATATTTTATAGGCAAAAAGAAAAAAATGTTTGCGATATGCACTAATTATGTACAATCGCATAAAAAGAAACAAAATTGTTTTAAATATTAAAAATTAAATATTATTTGACAACCAAAATTTTTAAATTACAAATAATTATAAATGTCATTCAATTGACTTTATAGTCAAAACTGCAAAATTTAGCATTTTTCACATCAGGGTTTTAAGAATCGTATTTTTTGGCTGTGTTGATTAAGTAAAAGTCTATACCATGTTTATATTACGTATTAGTATACGAACCACCTTTAAAACCATTTTTTTTATGGTTTAATTGTGGTTTAGGTTGACACACATGTAGAATACCATGCTAATATAGTACAGAAACCCTATGTCTGTCAGGGGTATAAAATTGTTTTCATAACTGAAATTTATAATAAGTTTACGTAACGAGTTTTTAACTTCAATGTTTTATAAATATAATAATTATTATTGATTAAATCTTATTATCGTTTTTTTTATTTTATTAAATATTTTTTTAGCGTTACTACCACTTGTGGACACTCGTAATCTCATATGTCGTGCAGTTACATTTTGCAGAAGTTGACCCGCCGGTGATGCCATATTTATTCCATTTATAAAAAACAGGTTAAAGTATCATTCAAATACAAAGCCTTAGGGCTCTTATTGAAATATAGGTTTCCCGAAAGCCATATGTCGCATTCCTTTTGCTGAGCAACCGGTGGTTTTGTTTTTTTCATATCGTATAACATAATTAATTTGCCCAAGACTTATCCCGAAAAGTCACGATAAAATTTCCTCCCTGACTTAAAATTTTTTTTATTCCTAACAAACTTCGTTGCAACCTTTTTTGTTTCTACGTACAAGAACTTTCTATCCAAAAAAGACAAATCAGTTTTTTTTACGTTTTACTACGCCTTATGCTTCAATAAGAAAATACGCAGAACATTTATGGTCAACAAATTTGTTTATTCTGTCAATAGAAATTAGAAATAAAATTAGATTTTTGTATTTTTCCTTTAATGTGTTTTTGTGCGTTCGAAGAAGCTCAAAACATAATTTGATATAAAAATGTTTCCCAACTAGTTGTATTAATTAGAAACCAACATTGCAACAACAACAAAAATTATGGTAATAAAAGTAATAATTTATTATAGAGTTTTTAAAACTGGGGAATATAAAACAAAATGATAGCGGATTTTCTTGGGTTTAACATAAATTTATTCATACTCGTATTTTGTGAATTCACAAGGTACATATGTATGTATGTTTTTAAGTCATTAGTAAAAAGGTTTTTAAATTTTATAAAGGTCACCGTTGCCTTTTAACCCAAATAGCCTGTATGCTTTATATAGGCTTAGATCCGGAATCGTTTAGTCCTGAACAATTAAGCCAAACCGAAGCGCTAAGCATTTTTCCACAATCCGTCGAGGGTAAACAAATTGTCGACGCAGAACTCTGCCAATCAGCTGTTTTTGTTTATATTTTATTCTTTAAACAAAATTTGTTTTGTTTTGTATTAAAAGCTGGTGGCATGATACAGACAATCAGGTAGTCTCACAACGCCAGCTGATTATTGCACCCTTCACGCATGTGGCAAGGGTATATACATATATAGGTTTGTCATTCCGTTTGTAATTTCTACAATATTCATTTGCGACCCCGTAAAGTATATATATTCTGAATCCTTATAGATAGGGAAGTCGATTTAACCATGTCCGTCTATTCGTGTGTTGGTTGAAATCAAATTTTCGTAGCTCCAATAGGTCGCCTAGGGTTGTAGGTGGTATAAAACTTTTGGAAATATTTTCGAAAAATTCGGTATTGAAAACTGGCAAGATCTATCTATAACCGGCTGAGATATAAGCAAAACAAGACCACTGCCCTTTTTTCTATTTATTTTTTATACAAAAAATGATTGTTCTGCAGCTTTGAGATAAACTAAAGATATATTTTAAAAAAATTGGACCATTTGCCCAAATAGGCCACACATGGTGAAGAGTATATAAAACTTTATACATAAAAAATAATTTTCTCTCTCTTCTTAGCATCTGAAATGTAAAACTTCATATTAAGAAAAATTTATAAAAAAAAAAATCCTCTTCCAACGGAGGCTACCTGTATATTGTATCATGCACCAGTCAGTCATGATTAATTTAATAAAGATTAATTAAATAATCAAAACGGGATTTTTCAAAAACAAGTAGGTAAAAACCCGATCCCATTTACAATATACAACATTGTTGAATGATTTCGGAATTGTAAATTCTCAATCGTTTAAAAGTTTAAACTGCATATTAATGGCGATTTATTGATATTAAAGACAATATTTATACATACATATAGTTGGGAAACAAACTATATTTTATTAACTTTTCTAAAAGTAAATGTATTTGTCTTAATAGATCCGAATAAATATTGCAAAACCTTTTCTTTGAATTGAAATAGAGCGCGCAGATAAAATAATTAATTAAGAAATAAATCCTATAAATTACTGTTATTAAAAATATTTACGCTGTAAAAAATTAAAAATATGCAAATTTATTTCAGTAGACAATGAACAGCGAACTAAACGCTTTATTTCCCTTCAAACAGTTGCATACTTATATGGGAAACCCGGAGGACAGAATAGCGTTTTGTAAGGAGAATGTGACCTCTGGAATAGCAACAAATGTTTTCTTCTTGGTTTTGCGCTTTTATTATACCAAAAGACAACAGGGATTATAAGAAAATTTCACACCAAACAATACGCATTTTCCCTTAAACGTGCCTAATTCATTACCGTTATATTTAATTTAACTCTTAAGATCTATTTAACAACAAATACCTACAACTTACATACATACTTACATATAATAGTGTCTGTGGTCAGGAGATACATATAAAATAGAGGTATGAGGGTGAGTGCTTCAAAGAGGGAGAGTAAAAATGCGTGTTAAAATGTTGATGGAGTAAAAGCTTCCCTTTTTTTAATGACTTTTTTCTTTTCTTTTTGAGGGAGAATCAATTTAATGTGGCGCATTGCTTTATTGTTAAATTTAAATGACTTTTTATCATATTCCATTACTTTTATATGCGTTGTACAGTTTTCGGAAAAGTTTGTTTTATTTGTAGTAGAAAAAGAAGCCTTTTTTGCAGGAAAAGTTATTGGAATTTATTTAAAATGGGACTGAATGATATAAATGATTTGAGAATTGCGTTGCCTATATAAACTATAAAAATTTCCGCTATAGCATAGATTTATGGCCCTTACTAGATATACATAAGTTTTTAAAAAGGTTTCTTTCTAAGGGTTTTTTAACAACAAAAAACTCCCTAAATTTAAAAGACATTATAGAAAATTATGAACTAAGTGACATAGTCAGTCAAATAATTATTCCAAGATTATGGTTTTCCGCCATCTGTGTGGTAAAGTGTTACCAACTAAAAAAGGAAATTGATAGCTGCCATTAAATGGTAAGCAAAAATTGATCACTTACAGAAGACAATCGGGACTTTTCCGGAAAACGCGTTTCAATTCGTCGACGTCGAAATTTCACTGCCAACAGTTTAAAATTGACAGGTTCTTTAAATCGTTAAAAGTAATCAGTAAACAGTTGGATACTTTTATGGCAAACTCGGAACAATAATCTCTAACGTGTTATTGTAGGCGTTTTTTTTTTTGAAAAGGTAACTTCCAAAAAATCTACATATCGTCACCTAATATGCAAAAGGGCGTAACAGCAAAAAAAATCAAAATCGAGTTTTTGATTGATTATAATGCACTAAACTAAATTACATGTCTCTCCAGAATTTTGAACTTATACGTCAAGAAAAAACGATTTTACAAACGAAAGTCAAAAGGCCGTAACAACAAGTGTATAAATTTCAAAAACAAAAAGACGTAACAACACACTTGAATGAAAAAACTGACTGTTTTTATTTTTGAATAACTAAGTTGCCTACAACGTTTTTTGCTTCTCCTATAAAAAAATAAAAAGTGTTGTTACGCCCTTTTGCATATTAGGTGACGATATGTATATAGAAATATATTAAAGAGTCCAGAAGGGAAACTTAAGTGCTTTGAAAAAAATTCGTCACTAAGTTTTAAATAGACTTTCGATTAAGCCAATACTCCCTTCCGTTCGATGAGAGACCATATGCAGCCCTCAGAGTCTTTTAAGGCACCTATACTAAAAAGTCAGCCAGTCACAACAAAGATAATCACATATTTCATTATATTTTAATTACAGAATGCACTTTCTGGTCCCAACATTTAAAATAATAAATTGATAGCTTTTGAGACCTTGATAGCGCCTTTGTCAAGCGACAGTACCTTTTGGAATATTTTCTGAGAAAACTTAACGCACCGTTTCGCCTGCCTAAAATCGAATATGGTTTCCCAATGGTAGGCACATTTTGATTCTACCCATGAGTAAGTTTTTTTCACTGGCATATTACGAAAAATATCCGACAAGCTTCAGTGTTAGTAAATCAGCCGGCTGCATGATTCTGGGTGCCTAAATCATGCAGCCGGCATGATAGTGTTATGGTGACTTTATTTTTGCATTACGTTTAACAGGGTTGCCACTTGATTCTTAGTTATTGTTAGTGAATCACGTCGACTGTTGGCTTAAAAAATAGATGCTTTGTGTTACGCATTACTTAAAATAATTAGATTTATCGAGCTAAGTTTGGTTAGTAGTTTTGTATAGTTGATTAAACTTTTGATTGTAAAATTCAACATACAGGGTGGCTGATGAAAGCTGCTACCACAAAAAAAAAACGTAATAACTTTTTTTCTGTGTAACCAATCTGTTCCATTTTTATTTAATTTTATAGATGGATCTTTAGATTTAACAAAAATGGAGAATTGGGACAATGAAACAAGAATTTGGAATTTTCCGCAGTTTCCGTCCCAAGAGAATATAGGCGCACGTTTAGCGGAACTCCTCCTAGCAAATGGACTATAATGAGGCTCGTGAATAATTTTGCTGAACGCGGCACAATCGCAACAAGGCCTTATCATCGAGATCCCTCAGTTTGGACGCAGGAAACTATCGCTGCTGTAGCTGCTGCCATACAATCCTATCCTAGAGTTTCGACGAGGAGCTTATCTGATCAAATGGGTGTCAGCAGACAGTCACTGCAGACAATTTTGCATCAAGATTTAAACTTATTTCCATATAAGATTTAATTAACAAGCAATCTGAACACAACAGACTTCCCGATTCGCTTGGAATTTTGCGAGACGATCATTCAAATGGCGGCAGAGAATGAAAACATCTTGAACTGCATTTTTATGTCTGACGAGGCACATTTTGATTTAAACGGCAATGTTAACAAACAAAATTGTCGAATATGGAGTAATTCTAACCCACAGATACTCCATGAGATGCAATTACATCCACTTCGCGTCACAAATGATTTAAAGCAATTCATTCGAACGATAATTGAAGCAATTCCCGCTGCAACACTCCAGGCAGTAATGACGGACATGGCTAAATCGACTTCCCTATCTATAAGGATCCCGAATATATATACTTTATAGGGTCGCAAATGAATATTGAAGAAATTACAAACGGAATGACAAACCTATATATAAACTTATTACATGTGGGAAGGGTATAATAAATTACATAAACTTTACAAAAAAATTATTTGAGTTTCTTAATGTAACAAAATTCATCAGCCACCCTGTATTTAGGCTCTTTATTAAGAGATGGCGTAAATGTTAACCGTCCAAATCGGGCTTTTCAGTTGCATCATTTAAAAAGTATATAGAAAATTCTCTTTGGTTGTTATACAAACATAAATTATTAAAATAAAATGCAGAGCTTCATGGCTGAAACACAACTGGGACGAACGACGAATTTTTCTTTGCGAATATTCGTCGTAGAAAATAAAACACATTTGTGTATATGAAAATGCACACAATCAGTGCGTCGAAAATTAAATATTACAAATTGAAAAAATTATACTTTGAAAAATAGATTCAAATCACAATTGAAAATGTAAAAAATTTTTGAATTTATTTTTCAAACTATAATTTTTTCAATTTGTAATATTCAATATGAAAACCAATTATAAACTATAAATTCCTGAAGATGCCACACAACGGAGTGGCGAAATATTGAATATATAAATATAATATAAATAAAAACTATAATTTTATATTAAAAACAGACCTTAAGCTTGATTAAATAATTTGTGAAAAAAAATTAATATTATTTTTTGTCAAATAGGGCTTCTTTTCTAAGAAATACATATGGTCACTTGTACACAGCTGTTTTCGTTGTTCTAAATGTGTTTAAGTTGACGAATTTACGCAACGAATTTCAACAGACGAATTCGTCGTGTTGTGCGAAATTGTTCGTCCCAGTTGTGTTTACACCATCACTTAAAAACTATATAAAAGCTTGTTCTGAAGTTTCTTGATTATTTGGGCTTCTCTGACGTTTAGATCTATGTATAAAAATTCACTTGTTTTTGTTTAAAGCCTACAACTAAGGTTTATAAGACTTAATTTTTTTTAATGAATAATGGCTGTCGTTTTTATTGCTATTGAAGAACGGTTTAAAATCATACATGGAGCACGATATTATTTGATAAATCGATATTATTTGTGCGATAAACAAGATAAAATTATATGTATGTATGTATGTATTATAAGAGACTACGAATCGTAAGCTCTTTGAAGCTTTTTCTTGTGTATTCGAATAAAGTCATTTAAATGCCTTAGCACTTTAATATTCGCCTTCTATTAAGTTAAGGTTATTTTCCACATTCAATCAAGGGCTAATCAACTTTCAATTGTATTTAAAAAATATATTTTATATTACATACTTAAGTATTTCGTTAATAAATACAAATTAAAAGTAAATTTTCATTTGATTCTTAGTATAATATTAGACAATTTCACCTGTTGAAAATTTGAAAAATATATTTTTATTAATTTTAAATCATTAAGTTTTATGTTTCTTTTAGATAAAAGAAAATATATTTATACCCACCTTTCTTTAATATAAAAACAAATACTTACAAAATGAAAAAAAAAATCAAATAATAAAAATTAAACAAAAATAATACCAAACACCATGCGCTGTGAAATATGTTGTACATTGCAAAACCATGATGGTAAAAAGAATAAGAATGCAAAATATGCACAAGAATAATATCAATTCTTTCAACACAACTCATCCAATCAATTTAAAAATTCAAAAAACACAAATCGAAAAACAAAAATAATATAATAAAAAAAAATTTAATCATACATTTACGAGTCCGAACGAAACAAGAGTTTTCAGGAAAAACCGAAGTATTTATTTACTCGGCCTAAGACGAAATCTTTTTTAAAAATAATGCACGATATGTTTACTAATTTTAAGATCTCATTTAATCCAATAAAAAAAAATGTTAAAATATTTTTTTCAGGTTTTTCATATACGAATGATCATTTTTCGTTTTAATTTCGTTTGATATCGAATGCCGTATTTTGCTCAGGTATTTTTCACCCATTCTAATTCTTTTAGTTTTCAGCTTGGGCTTTAAATACTAGTTCAGTCACACTTTATCATATTTAAAAACAAGAAAGTTTCTTAAATCAAGTCATGCTTATAAAATATTTATATCAAAAATGATGATCAACCAAGTGAGAATTACATGAATTGAAGATAGAAAAGAAAAATAGAAAGAAAGAAAGACAAACATTTACAACTAATCTACCATGAGAATAATCAATTAAAAAAAATGATGAGAAAAACAACATAGAAATATGTATGTATTTGTATGTATATATGTATGTATGTATGTGCTAACAATTAGATCAATTAGAAAGAGACAAATAGTAAGAAAGAACATACAAATGTACGAAATATGTTTATTAATATTTTAACCGGTTAGAAGAGTAGAAACAAACGAATGCTTTATACAAAACAAGTCGAGCTCAAATAATAAATAGAGAGAAAGAGAGAGAGAGAGACAAACACACGATGATTTTTTAATTTTTTGTATAAAGAGAATGAGTATCAAGACGATGTACAGTGTGTTGCTCGTATTATTTTTTCTTCGTGTTTTTTTAGGTCTCTCTACTACTGACCTGTTAGAAAGTGATGAGGTGGGTGAAGTGGCAAGGTGTATGGCTCCTGGAGCACTTTCAATCGAGCCTGTGGAAAGTTTTTGTTTAGGTTGTATTGGACTTGTAAATTGACTGCCACTGCTCGGTTGCGAATGCCTTTGTTGTGGCAGCGGTGGTTGACGTGGCAGTTGTTTCTTTTGTTGCGGCTGATTTTGATGCTGCTGCTGTTGTTGTTGTTGGTGAGGCAAGGGCAAGCGATTGATATTGACTCCGAATGAGGGATCATAACTGTATGAAATGTTATGCTGAGACGGCATTTCCGCATCCGGTGAAGCACTGTAGAAAGGCGAGTGTGGAAATATACCGGTGGTTGGACTGGCACTGAAGGCTACATGATGATATTGTTGATGACCCGACGTTGGTGAAGTGGCACGATTAGGACTTCTTTGGCCACTTGCCAAGCCGCCAGTCAAACTGACCTTGGGTTTGTGCACTGGACTATTGCCGGCACTTATGGCTATAGGCTGTGAAGCCGGATACAATAGAGGAGAAAATTGATCAGCAGATTCTTCCAAATCTTCTTCATTTTCATTATTAAAATCCTTAAAATCATCATCATCATCTTCACCTTCACGTTGATTCGAAGTGGTCGTAGTAATACTAACTCCCGGACTTAAGGGGGCTGTAAATTCTACGGGCAATTTATACCGTTCATTGCCTAATGCTAAATTCGTGTAGACATTTGAGTCCGAGCCCAATTGTTGCACTGTTGGAGGAGGGTTGCCATTGTCGCTTAAATTAATAAAACGCGGCAGCTGACCCGTCGGCCACATACTTTCGTCCACACAAAATGATGAACGACCCGATGAGGTTTTATTATAGAAATATATATTTTGGTCATTATTGCCGGACATGGAGGAGGACATTAGCATAACCGATGGTAGTTCTGAGCCAGTGGCTGAACTGCCCAAAATTTGTTGTGCAAATGCTGGTGTCATATGAGGCGTGCTTAAGGCTCTTTTGCGATTGTTACCCGGATTTATTTGACGATGGTTGGCCATAGCCCGTGTGAGTCTGGAAACATTACTGCCAGGTTTTTACATAAATTTGAAGGTTGTAGCATAATTTACAAAGCATTTGTGCAAGTATTTTGCAATAGAATTTTGATTTGTGCCAAAAAAAGAGTTGTTTCAAAAATCAAAATTTAAGTTTTTAATAATCGTTTTAGAAGTGGTGTGTGGAAAAAATCAAAAAAAAAAAAAGAAGAGAAGAAAAAATAAAATAATTAAAAAATTTAGATTTAGCGCCAAAACTTAAAATTTTAATCCTACTTTTATAATCCAAACTTTATGAACACATCAAAATGGGGGATTATAAGACATTTTTTAAAAGTGCCATAAAGTTTAGAAATGTGTGCAAAATCTAGGGTTAGTTTAATTTTTCTTAAACAATTTGTTTAGAGGGAGAGAGAGTTAACCATATGTATTTTCTACAATCGTTAGAGAATCTATTCAATGAGATTAATTTGGTTGCGTGCAGCCAATCATTCACAATAATGATAAGATGGGGGGTTCAATGATAAAATATTTATAAAATTAAAATGAAAACAAAAAATAATGATGTTTAGATGAAGACATACTGTTGATATAAAATATTAAGTTTTCCTTTAAAAAATTACTAACAACAATTGAAGAGCAATTTATTTAAGTTATTATTAATTTAAATTATATTTTCGAAGCAATTTTTAAAGTCAAATATTTAAAAACACGGAGTGTTCATTTTATGTATATTAAATGAAAATATTTTTAATATCAAACACTAATGGGTTGATTATCGATAGCAACTGAACCTTAGTTGGGTTGTAAGTTGCCAAAAATGTTATTACAGAAGGCAACTGGCAACTTGCAACTGACAAATACACTCGTTAAGTTTAATGATAATGAGAACTATGAAATCGTAGTTACCAGTTGGCAACGCAACTAAAGTTCGGTTGTTATCCATAACTGATCCGTAAATCTATATTTAAATAACATTTCATTACTTGACACTTATAAATTTATTCGACTTAAAAACTTCGAGTTTGCTCAGTTAATTCAAGTTAAAAATGTATTTAAAATGGGGAAAGAATTGATAACCTGCATTTTAGTTGCCGTCGTTGATATTTATTGATAACTGCTGCTGTTGCGAGATACTAAATCTCTAGGAATATTTTCTATTAATCGTAGGCAAACACATACTATTTAATTAATCATTTGTGTGTGAATTACAAAAAGTTAAACAAACCAGATGCTCCTTGCTTTAATACTGAAAATACTTTTCAATATGCCAGTTTAGAGTTTTTGGTTCGGTTTTGTCACTTAATTCAACCAATTTCAAACAATGTCAAATAAAAACACACTTCACATTCTTTTGCACCATCATTCCCAAATTCTTTGTTAAAAATTTTGTTCAGTGTAATCAAGAAGAGTTGAGCAGCGAGATCTTATTTCAGTAAATATAATTTCTCTCGAAATTGTTGCATTCTCATAAGCGACATTAGGCTGCTTATGGTGTATGAATGTCATTGCTGCCGCCAGCAGCATTTTGTATTTCAACCACATTCGGTTGGAAATTGAGAGTTTGTCACCACTGTTTTATATCGAAATTTTTGATAAAATAATCAATTTAGTAACGAACACAAATCAATTAACAAAACATTTGCAAAAACTCCTTTTGCATCTTTTAAAAAATCATTTTTAATGCCTTTTTTCTCATAAAAAAAATGTTGCCCTTTTTCTGCCCCCTTTTAATTTATATATGTTTTTTGCGCAGAAAAATTTTCTAATTGCCGACAAAATGTCCTACTAAATTAAAGGTATTTGAAAGATCTGTACAACGTTTAATATTAAAACTTTCGAGATCGTGTGAATACTCTGCCATATTTCTAAATAGCGGAATGTTGATATTATTTTAAATATAATCCATATAATTTTATTATGTTTTTCATCAATTGTGCTAGAACTTAAAAAGATTTTTAATTTGGTATACAAATTTAATATGCTCAATGATTTGTTCTTTATAAACAAGTACAGGCGATTTAAGAAGGAAAAAGCAAAATAAAAGGGCAACATTTTTTACGAAAAAGAAAGCGGCATATGAATTTTTTCTATCAAGTAATAGATAATATCGGATTTTTTTCAGAGTATTATTTTTTAAATATTAGTTGCTGCTTCTTTTTTTACTATTCAGTAACCTCTAGATAAAAACAAGGCGTAGCAGGGATCGCACAGTTGGCAAATATTTGTTCATTATTGCACATACACACATATAATGCATAGACCACTTGCTGAAGAGCTCAGACTAGCGCGAGCGTCAACAATTTAACCAACACTCCTTTTTGCCGCGGCCCTTTTTCAGGAAGAACAGTGCCCCTGAGACATATTTATAGTTATTAATTCAACATAAGGACTCTGGTAAACTGCGATTAGCGCACCTTTCTACCCCGGATGGCAAAAACACTAAGGCTCGGGAAACACCTTGATAATATGCTCCCTGGGAATCAAATAGAAGAGACCATGAATTTTGTGTAGAAGAAGAGAAAATACGTATAAGCTGTTGTACCGCTAAAGGCCGCTTCGCATTGTAATACTGAGTAATACGATATGTCAAAAACTCAAATAAAATGAGAAAGTTAAATAATGTGAAGACAATATGTAATGAAATGTCGAAAAATACGTATAGAAGTTTGACAGTCGTA
>NDXZ01017502.1:0-15602 GCA_003055125.1 Paykullia maculata
AATTCGTCGTTCGTCCCAGTTGTGTTTCAACCATTAAGTTTATGTGTTAATTTCAGTAAATCGATCCGTAACAAAATATTGGTGAAAAGTACGGAAACACCAAAAAACTAAGACGTATGTATACAGTAAAGTTATCCATAGAAACATTCTTCATTATCTTGAGCAATTAGTACCCAACAAAAACTTGCATTGCTTTGTAATGAGTCAAAATCATAAATATATAGTAGCTACATTACCTACCTTTTGCCATTTCAACCCATTTCTTTAACACGACGATGTCATTGGAGGCAATTACTTACCCCGCTCGCTTACAAATAGATACTTAAATAAGTCATTAACTCACTTGCTTACAAATAGGGATTTCGTGAAGTCATTACTTTAATGTCATTAAGTTACTACTTACGAATAATGGATAAAGCAGCCCTTTAAATTACAAATAGCGAATTGAATAAGTCATTACTTTTAAAATATTATATAACTACTTGCTTTTAACAGCTTAAATATCCCAACGATTGTATGGGCTTCAAATAAATTTCCATTTAAACTTACGTTTTCTTTTACAAGATTTAAAAAACTTTATTAAAATTTTTTTTTGAATTTTCTTGTGTAAAAGTTATTAGAGGATTAAAGATGCCTTTTAATTTTTATACAAACAAATGATTTTCTGCCAAAAATAAGAGTAGGAAATTGCAACTAAAATGTATTTCTTTTATAAATAATTTAACATTTAAAAACAAATTGTAGTAAAACCGAATCTTATATACCCTTCACTACGTGTTTTTATGTATATCTCGTTAAAAAAAAAAGTTATTGTCGTCTTTTTCGGTTTATATCTCGGTCAGTTATTAAGCAATTTTACTGGATTTCAATAGTAAACATTTTAGGAAAATTTTTGATTGTTTGATACTACTAACACATCCGTACGACATGGTGGGCTAAGAAAACTTGATTTTAACAGACGGGTAGACGGACAGACAGACTGACATGGCTAAAACCACTTCCCTATCTATAAGGGTCAGAATATATATACTTTATGGGTTCGCAAATGCATATTGTAGAAATTACAAACGGAATGACAAACCTATATATACCCTTGTCACCTCTGGTGAAGGGTATAAAAATTACTTAGAACTAAACTACTACATATGTGTTAATATTAATTTAGTACACAAGCGGCAAAAGAAATTCCTTAATTACATTAGAAATTTAATGCGAAAAATCTTTTCAATTAAATGACACCTACATTTTAATAATAAACTAAAATATTTAAGTATTATATACATACATACATATGTACATAGTTTAGAAATTGTATTTTAAATTTCTCAGCACAAATTTGTAACTTAATGTTTGTTTATTAACTTGAATATTGTTGACGAACAATAGAAATTATAACGAACTCCTAGAATACATTTTAGAAAACAAACGGTAGAGAAGAGGAAGAACACACACACACACACACATACCAAAACAATAATAGAAAACATGCTTAGATTTTTCTCTTGTATTTATCAGATTCGTCCTTGACATTCAGGTACTGTTTCAAACCGCATTCAATTTGTCTACAGCACATCTAGATTATGGACACTTTCAACATGGCCACTCGTAAATATAAAGTATTCGACACAGGTACAACAGTCATTGCAAGTTAAATTTCAATCTAGGATTTGTTTGAAGTGAGATACTGACATAGATTTAGTGCTATGTACTTATATTGTACATAGTTATATATGTACATGCAGCTTACATTCACAGGAGTATATTTGTATGTATGTATGCAAGTTGATGAGGATTTCTACACGTGTAAAATAAGTTTACTGAGATTCCTTATCCTGCACTATGCATCCAACCATGTATTACAAATCCATCCATCTATTTTCTTGTCTGTTTGTTGATTTCTCCTTTTCAAGTTACTGTTCTTTGTTCGCTTGTCATTGCACCGGCCTGTCTGCCCCTATGTCTGTACATCTACATAAAAATCTTTATTTTCAACTTTAAAGAATTTATATTTCAATTCGTTTAAGAATTAAATGCAATTTCGTGTAATGAAAATCTTTCTTGTGTGTTAATCATTCGTTTATGTTGGAAGTTTAAACGTAAGAATTTAACATGATCTTAAAATTTAATGGTTGTTAAATTATTTTGATAAATGTTGGCAATATAAGTATTTAGTTTTATTTTCTCTTGGGTTTAGGTTTAGGTTTAGGTTTAGGTTTAAATTTAAATTTTTTTAATAAACTGCCTGTTTCAGTAAATGCGAACAACAGTTTCTTTATAATAAATATATTTAAAACAAAAACAAAAAACTTTCGTTCGTATTTACTGAAACAGGCAGAAACATTAAAAATATTTCTTTGGTTAAGATTTTATAACATCGTCTTTGGTTTATTTATACAAAAAAGCTTGAAGCTAACAAAATTACTTAAACAGACATCTACATATCTACAACTTTTATAAGTTCTTTTGTACGTTTTTTATAATAAAATCAAAAAGATTATTTGTCAATTTTATATTATTTAGTATTTAAGAATATAATAAAAAAAATTTGCCAAAATGGGCGACCTTTGCCTTCAAGCTTGACCTAGGTCTTACCGGCTAATCGTCTTTTGCAAATCGCACAACATTCATTGGGAAAATATTCACAACCCGGACAGTTTGCATTCCAAAATTTTACACCGTGAATCACAAAATGTCGAGTGACTTTGAGCGGTAGCACCGTTCAATAAATGTCGCCAGTTTGAATGGCAGTTTTTTTTACCGCAACGCAGACGATACGATTTTAATTATTATTTCATAACTTTTAACAACAGATGCCAAAAATATTTACGTTACAAAGAAATATAAATGCCCGTTGTTAAAAATCCGTTAGGATAGTGAATTTCTTACAGTGGGGCCAATTAATAGCGTACCTAAACTTATGAAAGCACCAAATTTTTTAAATAGATTTTATTTTAAATTTTGTAATCTTTATTAAATATATATACAGATGCTTTCGTTTTATAATATAAATACATATATGTCCTTTATATATTAAAATAAAATTTAAATACTTTAAATAAGACGTTCACGAAGAGCATTGTTGTTAACATATTCTTTCCATCAAGTTTTGTCTTGGGCAAGTAGTTTAATTTAATTCCAAGTTGTTCTTTTTGGATGCAATGCATTCATGTATTACATAGTCTGCTAGGCTGAAGTTGGCCTTCAGGGTTCCAGCCAAGTCCACCTCTGGCAAAATCGGTTAATGATTGTCTGAGAACATGACCAATCCATGTCCATTTGCGTTTACGTATTTCAATTTCAATAGGATGACAATTTGCTTGCTGCCATAGGCCTTCATTCGATATCTAATCGGGCCAGTAAATACGTAAAATTTGTCTTAGACACCGGTTAATAATTGTTTAAATTTTTCTTGTGGCAAACTTTGATAGGCTTCAGGTGGTGCATCCGTATAATAAAACAGACTTTACACTGCAGTCAAGGATACGTAAGTTTGTTTTTCTAGATAAGTTATTTGCATGTCAAACCTTGTGCAACTTGAAAAATGCAACACGAGCCACCGTCTTTGGTAATTATGGATCGTAGATAGTTAAAGGAGTCTACGTTCTTTATTGTTGTATCATCAGCAAAAAGCGCTGTTGTATTTTATGTACCAATCCGCATTAGCATTGTCTTCTTGAAGTTTATTTTTGGCTTTTTTGAAGTCTTTTTCTTTTATTCACAAAACGGTGTGACATCAAACAGATGCCACCTGCGTAGTCTATATTAGTTATTTTATTTCAATTTACGAATTTCAAATGTAAAAAACGTAGATGCAACATGTTGTCTACAACCATATTATATTCCAAATAGAATTTTTATCTTTTTGTTCAATTTAATTAAAATTTTAGTTGGATACAAAGTATTAATAGCCAGTTGAAAGACTTTTTTTTTTGTAAGGAAAATCTACCTTTTTAGACATATTTTTCTTTATGAGAAAAACTGAGAAATTACCTTTTATGCCGCATCAGAAATGTTGATTTTTCAATGTGTCATTCAATACATAACTCTATTCTACATTTTTTGTGTTTTCTGTTATATTTAAATTGAGTATAAATTTTAAGAAACTCTTGAAAATACACATCTAAGTTATTTTATCTTAATATCTAACAATTGTGAAATTTTCTGCATTTTTAATCCTTAAAAACATTTCATAATTTCGAATAGATACTTTTTTACATACAACTTTTTAATGCAACCTTAATTTCAAATTATTGAATTCTTAACACTTTTGCGCAACTCAAAACTATTATCTTTAGCCCTGGAAAATTAATTGTTTTCCTTACTTTTCCCTAAAAGTAAACCATATGAGAAAACTTTTGTTTATTTTGATTTACAAAGGTTCTTGAACTATTTTCATTTGTTTGTAAATATTGAACTTTTCTCACAAAAAAAAAACATACAATTTCTTATGTTGTTGTTAAGTTTCCGCAATAATAAAACTGTTTATTTTTTTTAACGAAAAACTAAATAAAATAAAAACTCCCTAAAACTTTTAGCGACGCATCAAAATCAACTTTGTTTTATATATAAAAATATTTTTTTTTTGTTAAAATAACAACTTCTCCCTATTTTCGCTTTAAAAAAAAAAAACTTAAAACAATTGCAAATACTTATTCATAGAGTATTCTTAAAATTGATTTTAGGTTTTCCTTTTGAAATGCAAAATAAAAAAGGATTTCCTTTATTTAAAATTATTAATTTGCAGATTTCTCTTTTATTTGTGTTATTACTCTAAGATGACTTTCACATATCTTTCGAATTTTTTTATTTTATTGAAATCATTTATTTCTGATGACGATGTAAATAAATCAGCAGATTTGATTTGTCATCCCTGCCAGCAAATTAAGCAGTAACAACATAGTCACTATTTTTAATCCCCTATATGATGTTTGACTGGCCTTTACTCTCAAATTTAACAAAAAATTTTACATGATTAAATTCAGTGAATTTTTGAACTTTTTATCGAACGGTAGTAAATTTATTCAATGAAAACTATACTATAAATTTGTAAATGTAAATCATAAAATCTATAACTTTTTGTAATAAAAAAAATTTTTAAGAGATTAAAATATCTTTTTATTCCTTTAAACATATTGCGATTGATTATCCATTTAAAAACAAAGAAGATGTTAGAGAATTATTATTCACAGGTATGTAGCTTTAATAACAAATACTTCAATAAAAATCTATGTTTTAAGCAACATAGAGTCAGTCATAATAAAAATATTCGCTGTAAATCTTAATGGGCACAGAGTTGAAAGTGCAACAAAACAAATAAGGAGCCAAGATTATATGGGATTTTCGACAGCTGGAGAAGTCTTTAAATATAACTCACTTCAAATATATTATATCGTCGTATTATATGAGTTTTAAGAAGAGTCACTACATATCAAGAATTTCATAAAGAATATAGAAAAAAAAATTAAAAAATGTTTTAAAATTTGCACTAAAAAAGTGTTTGTGTATAATCACATAAGATTGTCGACTCACGCTCATTTCTTACATAACTTCTTCATAAGGCCCTATGTTCCAACTAGAAACTACGGGAAAATATATATACATATATAGTTATTAACTTCTAATTCAGCCTAGTAAGCATCTAACAGAAAATCATTACTTTTATGAATATTATGTAAATGCACCAATACCCTGATTTATGTCGTATTTGTTTCAGTTTGCATTGCAAATGTATATGTGTATTGATCTGTGCATGTGTATGTACAAAGCTGAAATAGAGAAAGGGAGTTTCCTGTTTTAGTTTACTAGTTTAAGGTCGTTAGTAGTTTCAAATCACATTTGGTGAAGTAAAGTTTTAACAAAATTAGAATTTTTAAATGTTTTTTTACAAACTTTAATTTGTTTTAAGACAATTATTTTTGGTTTTATTCTGGCTCAAGTTCATTTAAAATTTCTTAGAATTTTTTTTTTTTATTGTGATAATGAATGATTAATTTTTTTATTGAAAAGTAAGTTTTTGCCGACACTTGCCGAGTGGAATGCATTTTCGAAACCAGCTACAGTTTTCATTATCAGGACTCTTTGATCGCTGATTAGTGTTGGATGCAACTGTGAGTTAAATAGATGATATTTATATCCAAAACTAATCACCGATCAAAGAGTGCTGATGATGAAAACCGTAGCTGGTTTCGAAAATGCATTCCACTCGGCAAGTGTTGGCAAAAACTTACTTTTCAATAAAAAAATTAAATTTCTAAGAAATTTAAAATGAGTTTGAGCCAGAACAAAACCAAAAGTAATTTTTTAACCAAAATGTTTTTCGAAAACTAAGTCAAAGAAGAAAATAAATAAGTTCGGAAAATAAAAATGGACATCTTAAAATCTTCAACTTGTTGGTAATGGCTGCTAAAATTAAAAAAAAAAATATTTTTTTATTAAACAATCAATTTTTCAGCTAAAGAAATGGAAAATTCAAATCAATATAAAGGAACTGAAGTATTTTTAGCTTGTAAGCGGCAGAAAAAAAGTACTTTTAAGGTGCTTTTTAGAAAACCTTGATCTAATAGTTCTATAGCAAAGCAAATGGTAGAGGGTGTAAAGGTATATCCTTTATAGAATAGGTTAAGTTGTTATTGTTGTTTTTAAGTTCCTTTAATCTATTTAATAGTTCCTTAGCTATTTGTAAACTAATTTGTAAACTAATATGATAGCTAATGTTTAACCAATATGGGCTTTTGGTGCTCCAACTAATGGCAAAGTAAGAGCTGTGAATAAAATATTATTGTGACAGTGAATTTGGTCTAACCCTTTTGTAGTAGCTTTTAGCACTTTATTTTCCTTTTAACACTAAACTATTACTGACCTTAAATGTCAATTTCGCAAAGAGAATGTAGAACGGCAGACTCTCCGTAGCCAATTAACAGGGATAAAAAAGTGAAATATGTCTTTGTCCAGATAGAAAGCATCAAAGTATTATACATACGTATATACATATGTAGCTCTATATGTGCATATGTGAATGTTTAGAGGTGCCAATTTTTATTTTCAATTTACCATGAAATGACAGATGTTTTGTCACAGTCATATTTGTGTAACCTTGTTACGTTTGAATTATATAAATGATACAAGATTTACTTCAGATAAACAAATAAGATAAAACAAAATAAAAATTAATAAATATTAAAATACACACACACACAATCACACATTACAAGCTGTCATACTTATATGATTTCAACATTTGAGATAAACACACAATAAAAACAAATGTTGTTTAGGGATTTTTTTTGAATTAAACAGTGATTGTTATTTTTTAGCTTAAAATAGGGGACATCTTTGTTTGCATATAATTTCGTTGAAAACCTTGCGTATTGTAATTGACAGAATCTACTCGTATTACATGACATTAACTTAATTTAGGTCATTTTTTTAGCAACCTTTGGCTATTTTTTTGTTTATTCTTCCCCCCTATCTTTGTAATGCCAAATTCAAAAAATAATAACCAGGCCAAGGCTAATGAAAGTATGGAAAATAAGTTGACTAAAAGTAAGCGGAAACAATTGCCAAAAAGTCAGCAGGGTGCCAGTATCACTTACATTTTATGTGATGAGGATATAAAAATTACAAGTCATAGAATAATTCGACACATACATACATGTGAACAAAGCAATACACTAACAGAGTAGGGATGGAAAACTTTTAATAAAACAACAATCTCTGCGGTAAAGTTATGTGAACAAACCTAAAAACCCCTTAAGTATTTTTGATTTTGAATGGAAATCATTCATACATACATATATACATACATGTGTATGAACAAAGCAAATGGAGATTTGAGGAAAATAATGCATAAAAGAAACTTCTAAAATTTTTAGGTAAACGAAAATCGCAAAAAACAAAATTGCTTAAGGTTTTTTGTATCAAAGTAACTATTGAAAGCTACTTACTTTATGTGCAGTAGCAATCTTTTTTAATTTTTCTTTATATTTTGTAAGAAAAAATGTTTAATGCGATTTTGTGACTGAATATGCATATTAACGAACATTTTTTAATATCCCAAAAAGTCAAAACTTTTTTTATTGACATTGTCTGCTCTAAAACGTCAATCAAACAACAAATTACCGATTCCAGGCAATATTAAGATTTATAAGGTTTGATGATTCAAACACTAGAGGGATACGCAATCTTCAACTTAGGGTGGATGAGCAGTTGTTTCCCTATCGTGGCTAAACGCGTGTGTGATGCCAAAAACTTTTACCTACTGCGTGGACAAATATAAGACGGCCTAGCTGTTACGGGAAGGGAAAAGGATCTGGTAAACCGTTTTCTATAAGCAGACGTAAAATAACAATGGACAATATTTTTGCAAGCCTCAATTTACTTCAAAATTTATGGTCAATGAATTTGACAGCGGTTGAATCTGTGTGAAAAAATCAATCATTCATACCCAAAGAAATGTTGGCACAAAAAGATCAAAGGCAGGTATATTTCAATGCATGACGATGATGCAATCAGCACAATTGGCAAATCGGAAATTATAGAACTTTATAATGGAAAGAAAGGAGGAGTGGACATTATGGACCAATTGCTTGGAGAATATACTTCCCTTGCATTGGCAGCGTACATTATATATTTTAAAAATAATAGAAACAAAGGATACAGTTAGTTGAGGCGTAAACGCTCTCTTCGTCAGCTAACCAGGGAGCTTTGTATGCCGGTCATTGAAGAGTGGTCAGTCAACTTGACAAAGCAAGCTTTATAAGTTCGGCTCTACAAGAAAAAGCTGGCGATTCACCTTCAACGTCTGCAGCTGCTGGTGGACAGAAAAAAAAACACAGGTTGGAAGCTGCTACATGTATTATATTCACGAAAAACGCAGAAGACGCACTCGTAACATGTGCTCTTTATGCAAACGACCAATATGTTTGCATTATTCAAGCGATTCGTTTGTATGCGAAATTTGCAATAATAAGGATACAATTTAAATAATTTAAGTTGTAAAAATTTGACGCCCTATGTTCACACTGAACTTTATTTAAGTATTTATGGTGTTCAGAAATGTAATTCTATTTATATTTGGATAAATAAAGGACATATATATATATATATATATATAAGTTGTAAAAATTTAAGGGGTTCATAAGTTAATTTATGACATCATAATGTCATATGTCCTAAAAATTGAATATGGTTTAAATACTTTGATGTTGCTTTGTCCGTTTGGCTAAGGTCTCTGAGGATAGTTTACGACAGCACAATAAACATAGCAGTCAGAGTCATATTATTTTAAGACACTTTTAGTATTAAAAGCAACTTAAACCATTTTAAATATTTAGAACATATCACATTATGATATCATAAATTAGTTTGTGAATCCCTCAATTATATGTATATGCAAATATTTGCGAACATTTATGTATGTTTATAATAACATTAACATAAAAATTGTTTAGATTGTATACGCAATTCATAAGTTTCCATTAAAATTACATCAAGTACACCTGTATTTGGGTATACGTTCTTGGGGGTTTCGATTTTGGGGGCTCATAGCTCCTCGATGCCTTTACCTAGGACAGTAGTTGAGGCTTTAATCGTCGCTGATTTGAGGCATCTTCCTAGATCCGGAGTTTTAGTAAAAAATCTTGAGCGGCTTAGGAGGTACATCACTAAGAATTTCATACTGACCACACCTGTATCCGGGTATAAGGACTAGGGCTAAATAACGGGTGGTGCTAGAGATTTATATAACAATTTTGTTTGAAAAAAAATATAAATATGTAAAAATATTGAAAAAAAAATATAAATAAAACTGTTGTATAGATTTTCTTGAATTTAGACCAACAAAAATAAACTATCTTACTTTATCAAACACAACGCTAAGATGAAAAAAATAAACAAACAAAAATGATCATAGAAGATTCAAGATTAAAGAAGGTGAAGTTCAATTGCCGAATGTGCTTTTACATAAATATGTACACTGTTATGTATGTATGTATAGATGTATGCTTTTTTTAAATTTATGGTTCAATGAGAAGAATTTATTTCAAAAACCATGATTTCTATATAGTATTAAAATACACAGATTGTTGGTAAATGTGTTAATTTACTTAAAACACCTTTAAGCACTTCTGTGCCCTAAAAAATTGGTAAAAGTTTATTTATTTTTTTAGAATATAGTTGCTCAAAAATATTTTTTTTATCAAAAGTATAAAAACACGTTTATTTTTTGACATTTGTGCAAAATATTATTTGAAAAAAAATTACAGTATTTATTGATATGAAATGAAAAGATAAAAACAATAAAGTTTTATACAGAATTTATGCATTTATAAATTTTAAATTGTTTTGACACTATTTGCAGACTGACTGACCCACAAATAAACTAATGTTTACAACATAACCTTAATTGTCATCTATAACCGAACGGAAATAACGTATTTGTTCAATAGGAAATGACCAAAACGACTGTTTATTCGCAGTAAAGGTTGCAACCACAATTCCACCACCAACAAATAATTGTGTTACACTTATGTATTTACAGTTAATTTATTAGAATTTTCTTGACTGATTGAAGGATTTCCTTTAACAAAAAAACAAGTTAAAAAAAGAGATTAAGATAAAGCAAATATTATACAACGCCACTTCAATGATTTCCGGATGCTGGGAATGGCATCATAGTTTATGTTTTTGAAAATTGTTTAGCAGTTTAATAAATACGTGTTAATTTTTAAAACAATAAAAATATTAGAATTCTTTTAATAAAAGTTTTTCTATAACGAATTTTTCAAAAATTATTATTCATTCATTATCACAATGAAAGATAAAATTTCTAAGAAATTCAAAATGAACTTGAGCCAGAATGAAAACCAAAAATAATTGCCCTAAAACAAATTAAAGTTCGTAATAGAAAAACATTTATTAAAAGAATTCTAATTAAAAAACACATGGCACGGTGCATAACAATCATATCATGACTGAACAAATCAACAGTCTGTTGAATACTGACCAGACAAGGAATAATGATTGAAACAAAAAAGATTGTTAAAAACAATCGACTGATTTCATGCGGTCTAACTGATAGCTAGAGCAGGATAAAACTAGTGATGATAAAGAATAATAATATAATAAAAATAAAAGTAGGATAAAGTTTTTGTAGTAAATTTCGTTCTCACTCATCAAGTGGTAGGAATTATGAATAAAGGCGATAAGCAATCACCATACCCTATTTCCTAATAAACTGTGAGTTAAATAGATGATATAACATCCAACACTAATCACCGATCAAAGAGTGCTGATGATGAAATCCGTAGCTGGTTTCGAAAACTCATTCCACTCGGTGAACTTGAGCCATAATAAAAACCAAAAATAATTGTCTTGCAATAAAAAAATATTTATTTAAATATATATTTATTAAAAATATTTGTTTAATAAAACCACAGAAGTGTGTGCACAAAGTTAATTTTACATTTGGTATATTTTGCATTTTTGCATTGTATTAGTACATTTTACGTTTGCACACAACAACAACTGCAGAAGCTGTCTCGGCAATAAACAGCTAAATATTTTATTTCCCTACTGCTCAGCTCTGAAGTAAAGCAGATTCAAATATGTATTCAAATATGGTCTTAATGCAATGCTTTTGACTTGGTAGTTATTTATCTAATCTCTAAACCAGTTTTTTATAAATCGAAATTGTTTCTTTCTTAATTTTAATAAACGTATAATTGCTTTTTATGCATATCAAAAATCTTAGTTGGCTTTTTTCTAGTAAAACTTTCCACTATTACTCTCTTATTGTTAAGTTAATACAAAAATGACGCACTCAAATAAAATAGATAAAATTGCCGTGTATAAAAGAAATGCAACCATAAACCTCTTTAATTCTATTGAATTTAATAGTGAAATCTTTACAAATATTCTATTTATTTTATCTCTTAACTACGTCGTTTATTTTATTTAAAACAAATAAATATGTACATATGTACGTTCAGTGTATAGTAAATACATCCAAGCACAAGTATTTACCTTGCAATTTACCTTTAAATATTCCTTCAATGTTAATTCTTTGTGTATTCATTGTGCTTTTCTTTCTTCTCCCTAACCATATTAGACACTGTGCGCGTTTTGTCTATTATCTCATAGACATTTGCATTTGGTACATCCTTAAAGCTGCATACATTCGCTAAGACTTTGTCAAGGTTAGATTTGGATAAAATAATGTGGAACATTAACATAAGTGTGTCGCGCATTTAAATGAGTTAAAATTGTACTCACACAATAAAGTACAATTGCAGATAGTCATTTTATTTGTAGGCTGCTACTTTTCTTATTTTAGCTGGCGTGTTAAAAAAAAACGTTTAAAAATTTTTATTTTTTGGAAATGCCTTATTGTAAATTAAAATGTATCCAGTACTTTTCGTTTTATTTTCAGTGTCAATATGATTTTTGTATTCTTCACCACGAGTAGAAAGCTTATGTATATAAACTTGTAATCAAATTTGCACAATTAGCTCTTATACCATTTTTCTTATTCGAGCAAAAAATTATGCTGATCAGGGGACGGGGTGTGGCGCCGCCCATACAACTCAAATACGTTTATTGGCATATATTACGAACTGTTACAGCCATGGATTTAAAATTTTGTACGATCCACTCTCATACTATTTACCTTATTTAATTCAAAAATTGTGATGATCGGCCAAGGGGGTGTGGCACCGTCCATACGACTTAATTACATTTAATATCATATCTTGAATGCTGTTAAAGCTATAGTTTTAAAATTTTGTATGATTAACTCTTATTCCATTTTCCTTATTCAAACCAAAAATTGTGAGGATCGGACGATCAAGTACATTTTCTGGCATATCTTGACTATTTTTATAGCTAATGTTTTAAAAGTTTATAAATTTTACTATTTTTGGTATTATTTAAAACAAAGTATTTTTGAGCTTTAATATAATTCGTTATAGCGTTTTATAGCGTTTTTGCATGTACCCATAATTTAGCAGTAATAGGTAGTTAGTGATCATAAGCCTTAGGGTAAAGTAACATACGGCCACGGCTATCCTTAAAACATCACTATACAAATGTATTTTAAACATTTACACATTTTATAATTTTAAATAAAAACATTTTCTTGTTTCATACTTTTTAAGCGGGATTGTTTAGTAGTCGGGTTTTAGTTTCAAAATTTCTTCTTTATTTTGTTGTAAAGAAGTGTGGTAAGTGTTTTATATATTTTCATAAAAATATTTTGAAAAAAGCGCTAACAAAGTAATCTTCTATGAGAAAATAAATTTAACAAAAAAAAAAAAAAATTAGACTGTAATGGGATATTTTAAAATACACGCCTAAGTAAACAACAACTACCAAAAATCTTTTGAAATGTCCACAATTATCGTCTTCCTTGCTTAATTGCTAATGAAATAAGCAATTGTTTTTTAGAATATATATAAGAACATTTAGAAAATCTTATGTTAAAATTAATTTTAATCTATAACAGTTTAAAACTTATTTAAGCGGTTTAAAATATATCACTCCATCAACCTTCACAAGACAATTATTTACCTTTAATTTTTATTGTGTGGATTAGATAACTGAAAACTATAAGGACAATTACAAACATCAATTTCTTATTTACCTTCATAAAAACCAGGCAATACACTATACAGCACAAAAGACTAGAGCTGAAAGAAAAAAATAAGCATTAAAAGATAAATACAAAACAAAAAACAACAGAAAGACACTTAAATAAAGAACAAAAGAAATTACAAAAAGTATAAACATTTTTTTGTGAATAAATTTAATCACAACCACTTTAACTTTTACCAGGCATTTTTGTATGTAAAAAAATCAGAAAATAACAAAAAGTCTATTCACACATACAACGACACAAAGACACAAAGAAAATAAAGTAAAAGTAAAAAATAAAAATCAACTATACATCATAGATTTCATTTCATCATATCATATTTTGGAATAAAAATTGGCTTAAATGATGTTCAATAGGTGGAAATGCACTCATAAAACGTTTCTTCTTAGAGATTATTTGAGGCGAAATAAATGAGGGTGAACGAGATCCAAAATAGGGATTTACCAAAGTCTTATCTGGTATCACAGGAACTTGTTATCGCCATGACTTGTTGTGGGCGGGTTGTTGGTGAGGCTAAGCTTATGTGGTGGGGCTTAGCTGTCATCCAAATCACGAAATGAGAAAAATGGTTAAACAGCTAATACTTGTCTTTATAAATGAATTTTGGAAAATAGGTCTCAAGGGTACTGCTGCCCTGCATAGGGCTACTGCAAAAAAGAGTGTCGAAAGTCAAGCTAACGGTAAACATCAACTATCAAAAAAGGAGACGGCTTTTTTGGCCCATCATAAAACCCGTTTATTGCTTCTTCAAAAACTTACAGATACAGATAAATTACAGCCAGTTAGTGCAGGCCCAACTGATATTTTGCGTTAACTTTTAAAGGGTCATTCTTCATAAAGGTAAATAGAATTGTTTGCCAAGATCGTGGCATTTAATTTTTTTTTTTTTTGGTTTTTTTAGAAGTTTCAGTTTATGTACAGAGTCAATGAAAGCTAGATTTTTGGATCCGCGACATCATTGAAAGATCCCATCGGGATTTAAGCGTCATTTTATATTTATTTTAATTTATTTCTACGTGCGTGGGACGCTTAAAATGGTCAAGGATTTCAAATGTAATTTTTAATAATAATGTTTAAAAATGAGTTGAAGTTCAGTTGGTTTTTTTCTGCTTTTAAGCATAGTTGTTTTAGTGATAATATTAATTTTCTCTAATAGAAGGCCTTAGAAAGCAATCACTTATATGTGAATTAAAACACATGTTTCCCCCATTTATACATATGGATAATTTGCTTTCAGCCTCCTTAAAAACAAAGATTAATATCTAACTCTTTCTGCTGACATACGAGTACATACAACGAATAATGTTTTCATATAGTCTTACTACAAAACAAAATTAATTACCCAAACTGTCACTATATACATAAATAAAGTAAAAATTTATCAAACAAACTTTTAGACATATTAATTTGCTCGAGCAATGTGTGATAATTCATTAGATTAAATTCATAGGAAACTCAAGTTTTTTGTTTGTTTTTTGGTAAACATATGATTGTTATAGATTTATTTAAAAATTACACCATAGCCATTTTAAATTAGGAAGAATTAAATCAAAAAACTATAAAAAAGTTATTAAATAAAAAAAAAAACAAGTAAGAGCGCTATATTCGGCTATGCCGGATCTTATATACCCTTCACTACGTGTATTTATGTAAGTATATATCGATGTGTGTATATGTACACTTATATATGTATGTATGTACGTATGTGTTTACATGTCCGAAAGTCTTAGAAAACTTGATTTTTTATGATATTAAAAAACAGACGGACACAACTTCTATTTAAAAATAAAAAATTTTTAATGAATTTTAATATTTATGTTATTACTTCTTTATATAGTAGTTTTTTTTTTAAATTTTTTGCGGCAAACCTAATCTCAGAAAAAACTCATGAGACAACAAAAAACATCATGTTGTTTTTGTTATCGCATTCATCTTAATTTACGATCCGCGTGCA
>NDXZ01017524.1:11872-32520 GCA_003055125.1 Paykullia maculata
AAAAAAAAAAAAAACATGCAATAGAAATGTTTAAAACAGAACTTTTGCACTTGTTTGACTTTGCATTCGAATTTTTCAAAATGTATTATGAATAAATTTTATATTTGTTTACATTAGGTTAATCTGATAGATTCCCTTTAAGAATATGTACAAATAACTTACTTTTTTACACTTTGAATTTTTGGGCTGCGGTTGACATTTCTGTGGAAATGCCCATATGTATATTTCCGTAAGACGCAGACATTTTGTAGGACCCCAAACTTCTAAAAAAACGTATTTTGTATCCCTGGAGGAATCAGTTTTAATTTTGCAAATGCCAAATATCTTGAATGAATCCTGTTCTTTGGCAGCAGTTAATTTCCGACTATTTGTTCACGAAGCATATTATGGAAAGAAAAAGTATTGAGTAAAAGTAAATTAATTTCATTATTTAAGCAAACATAGTAGGGACCAAAACCAAACTTTTTTACTTTATAATCTGCAGTTAAAGCAATCAGAATAGCAATTGTACCTTTAGCTTTCACGGTGAAGGTTGCAAAAATCCAAGTAAAAACAAAAAGTCAGGTATGAGATTTATATTTTTTATTTTAATTTTTTGTGGTTTTGCTTAAACCACATTTAAAGATTAAATGCAAATCGTTGAATGTCAAGTATTTAAACAGAGAGAACGTGCGATGTTACAAAACTTAACATTTTGTTAAAGACATAAGCAACAATAACAAAATGTTGCATTTAATATTATGTCTCACAAGGAAAATAAACAATAAAGAACAACATGCATTTGCAGGTAATTTACACTAGCTACGGCAAATAAAGCTGGCCTTACTCCAGATGTATTTTACACATCAATGTATTATTTCCCATATATGTACATATTCATATAGATTCTAATAAAATTCTAAGTATTCTTATTTATGTGAGTCTGTCGATAAACTATAAAAAGTTCTACATACTTACTACACAAATTGGTTTAAGTTTTAACACAGTTTTTATGCCGTTAAATTTATTTAAATAGAGGGCAAGATGTTCTATATAAAAAATGTTATATTTAGTTCGTTGCTAGTGTAAAGACATACCCCAGTTACCTCTACTTTTTATGCAAAACCATTTATACTAAATCTACATAATGCAAACAAAGAAAACCTCAAATTGACAATGAAAATAATATGCGCCTACAATCTTGTAATTTAATATCAACATTAAAAAAAAAACAAGTAGTAGAGGGGAAATAAAAAAATTAAGACTAAATGCCATAAATAGTTGAAGATACAAGTTTCAAGACATTCCTAGTCATAGTCTAACTACAATAGTTTCACTCATGATTGCTATTTAATACTCTTGCCTCTACATAAATGTCTGTGAGTTATGTATGTATGTATGTATACAGGTAGTTACAACGCCACACACAGCCACAGGTACATATGCAATTACAATCGCACAACATTTTGAATAGCAACCTTATAAACATGTCAATGATTCGTAGCAATGACAGTAAGACAGACTACTGTTTGTTTGTTTTAATGTTGTTGCTATTGTTGTTTATTCTTTATGTAAATAAATAGAAGACAAAATTCCTTAACCAAACAACAATGATTTTAAGTTGCTTACAAATGAACATTGAAATATAAACTATAAATACCATTTTTTTTTTTGCAAAAATAACAAATTTACTGGAAAAAAAGTAAATAAACCTGAAGGAAAAGTTAAGAGTAAGCAAACCCAATAAATAACTACTTACTAGGGTTTCAGATTAGGGTTGCCAACAATTCTATAAATCAATATATAACACAGACCAACACTCAATTTGCTTCTTTGAATTTATCAACTGATTCTAGTTAATTTGGGTGCGCTGAATTCAAATCTGTTCTCAGTTTGTCTCTATCAGCTCTAGTTTTATGATATAGCTTTTTTTAAGTATTTAAAAAGTAAAACTTTAAAAAAAAAACAAAGAAGTAAAACTGTTTCATACAGATTTATTAAAATAAAAAAAATATGTGTATCCCACCTTCCCTGGTACCGATTCTCCATAATTTTGATATCTTGGTGAAACCTTTCTCCTTATTCTTCGCTTAAATTACCCAAATTTTCGGGAAATCGGTCCAAGTGACTGTGCAAATGATGGGAGTATTAAAAAGCTATATCATGAAAACTAGAGCTGATAGAGACAAACTGAGTACAGATTTGAGTTCAGCGCACCCAAATTAACTAGAATCAGTTGACAAATTCAAAGAAGCAAAAATTTTTTTTAATTTTGTCGGGCTGATTATAATTAAAACTTTATATTTTTTATATTCAGTCATCTGAAAACATAATTTTAAAAAGTGATTTTCAAAGTCTTCATTTGAAATAATTATAAATGCAATACAACTCCTGATAAAAAGTAATTATTTCAAAGAGGTTTTCGATTCCCATAGTTCTATTTTAAAAAAAAGTTCCACAATCTTCCACTGTTCGTTGTCTTCTTCAGGTATTGGCAAACATGCCTTACTGCTCACAGATTTTTTATATTTGAGATAGCAATTGGCCAGAATGTTCACATTGTCTTTTGCAGGGATCGGTTAACAACTAACTACAACAATTAGAGGCCACTAGTTGAGGTGTTTCAGGATTCCCAATCAAGTAAGAGTACTGAGCGTATGTTTGATGAGAAAACGCCCAGCTATGTCTTTAAAATACTCTACAGCATTCTTTACGCCTATTAATTCATAATGAAAAATATATGTTTTCAATACGATTCTTAATGTATTCACAAAAGCTAGCTGCAGAGGATGTTGTGCTTCCTTACAAAAAAGAGTTCCACATTTTCTATTTTAAATATTCGTAAGTTGCCAAACGTAAAACCTTTGTCTTATCAATGTGTAAATGTAGGCCAGCATCGCAGGAGATTTTGGCTACATCCTCTAGTTCGCGTCTTTAATGCCAGTGTAGACAAGACAAATTCCTAATGATCTTCTAAGTTTACGTGGAAATGCCTCCCAAAGTCACGCTTATATAAACCCTTGACGTTAAGACCGATTATCCTTATTATACATGGTGATGATGGATGTTAAAAAAAGTTAATCAATACACGCAAAGAAAAAACATGGTTGAAACATGATCACGACAACCATTGTATTTTCTCTACGAAAAATTTTTATACCGCAAACAAATTATAGTAAACGATAATCAAGTATTTGTTTTATATTTTATCAGAAAAATAATATATTTAAAATAACTGTTGTAAAAAACAAATCATGATTTGTTTGCAAAAATAACATTATATTTAAAGTTATAAATAATATACTTAAACAATTGTTTGTTTTCGGTTGTTCTTCTTCTTCTAAGAGCTTTCAATTTAGTTAAAAATTTGTATATGAATTGTTAAGAGTTTAAAAAAACCTTAACAAAATAATAATCGGCATTAAAAAATATAAAAACAAAAAGAAAGTGAGAGAAAACATTACAATTAAAAAGGTACGAAAAACAATATAAAAATAATTATTAAGAGTAGATATGTATTTATACGAAAAAATGCCAATATTCATTTAGTCATGTTATGATTAGGTGCAAATATATATTATGATCGTTCGGGACTAAACTTTGGTTGGGTGGACACATACTATGTTTATACGAATTAAATTTATGGTTATGTGGGATAATTTTGTGATTAGGTGGTGTCCTGTTATGATTAGGTGAAGTCATAGTATGATCATATGGGACTAAACTATGGTTGGGTGGAATCATATTATGGTTGGGTTAAATCATATTATGTTAATATGAAATAAATTTATAGTTATAATGGATCATATTATTATAAGGTGGAGTCATATTATAATCATATGGGACTAAACTATGATTGAGTGGAATCATATTCTGATCATGGAAAATAACAGTTATGATAATATATGGTCATAATATGTTTATAGAAGAGCCTTTTTGTGATTAAAACCGATCATTACATAGTTTAGCTACAATCATAAAATCCAATAATAGTATGATGCCCTTAGATTATGGTTGGCTAAGAAGGTGTTTATTTAAATGATTGGTTGAAATCTATATATAAACTATATAAACATGACCGTGCATGACTGTGCTAAGGATACTCTGCTCCAAAAATTATATTTACTTATACATGACTTATCATTGGTAACAGTATTAACCTCCTTCAATTTCCGTATTTAGTTGTTTCTTTTTCCTTTTTATCTTATATATTACACCAACCTTGAGTATGTCCATAAGACAGTAGAATGTTCAAAAAGAAAACCTGAAAAAACTTTAGATAAAAATATTCACTTCTGGTATATTATCTTTCTTAAGATCTTGTTTGGCTTTGGTTATCTAGAGATTTAACATCGGAATGTCATGGGAGGAGCGAGTGTTTTCAATAAGATGGCGTCATTTCCTGACTATGCTGGCAATTAGCTGTCTACAAACACCATATGTTTACTTCCAGATAATTGCTTTGCGATTCTCTATAAAATTATATCTCTCTCTTAATAAACTACTACTAATAAGTATTTGTGTCTTTCGTTTTTCTTTACTGAATATTTTATAAATCAAATCGATACGAATATTTTAGCAATAAACTTTTGTTGTAATTATTATTAAGTATCTGCATCATAGTTTTTTTCCGGAAAATATGAATAAGTAGGAAAATTTTCATTCGAAAAATTTATAGTCGCCTTGTTTAAAATAGGGTGAGTAAAAGTAAGTCAACTATTTTCATTAATCTTTAAATTCCATAGTATTATGTAAATTAAAAATTATCTGAATCACGCTGTTAACAACCAGAATATTAATAATATTTTAATTTTTTTTGTTTCGAAAACTTCTCACAAGTTACAAAAACAGGGGTACTGGAATCAGGATTAAACAACCTGTTTTAAAAACAGCATGTGTTAAGATTTCTGAAAAATTTTTTATTTAATTTCAATTGTATTTGGCAACCACGTTCTAAACTCTTCACTTAACATACAAAAAGTGAGGTAAAAGGCTATCAAAATAAACACACCAAACTTAAACGTGACGCATAATTAATTCCATTTAACATACTTTAACAAATTCAAACGATCTTCTTTCTACTAGCGCTTTTTTTTCTTTGACTTTCGAATACATAAAAATGATTAAGGATCGTTTTTTAAAAGAGCGAAAAAAAGGAAAGAGAAAATGCCGAAATGGTTTTAAATTACCAAAAGGTACAAGTATTAAATTTGCATAAAAGGTTTCAGGAAATACGAAATCGAATTTCTTTGTAAATTTTTTTTAAAGAATTGCCTGAAATTTGTTTGTTGTTTCTTTTCACTTAATAATAATGAGTTTTTAAAATTGATCAATACCTTTAGATCAAAAGGAAACAAAATGTGAAAATAAACAATAAAAAAAAACCACAAATCATGCAGGTTTATTTGATTATGTCATTCAATTTAAAACAAAATCTTTTTTATTTGTTTACATGTTTAAATGTTTTTCCCCAGATTTTGTTGTCATTTCAATGTGTCAAACCTTACACCTACATGTGTCTTGAATGTCTATCAATATTCTTTATTGGCGACTTTTTACACAGACCTGTTATGAATTTTTGATTCGTCTTGTTGTCATCCAACCCTCAAAGAAAAAACCAGAAGCAGAAAATTCATTATTTTATATCTTTTCAAAATGCATTTGTCTCTTATACCATACGAATTATCGTCCGTCTCCTTTAACGGTTTGTTTTTCCAATTTTGTTGTTGTTTCATGTATTTAATTGTTTATTAAAATGTTTTTAACATGGTTTATGTTAAAAACGTTAATTGAATTTTAATAAGAAATTCTTTATATTTCTTTTATATTTGGATTTGAATGTAAAAAAAATTTAAATTTGTTATTAAAATTTTAAAATATAAATGTATATCAAGCAGCGAATGCAATTTGAACTTTGCTTATATACCTTAATTTAAAAATAAAAAATTATTTTATCTTAAAGCGGTAAAACATTTTTACAAATTTAAGCAACCGGATGAATTTGTATATACGTATGTATATTCGTTATTAGCAACAAAATATTCAAACAACATAATGGAGTTTCCAGTAACAAAATCCCTAATATATAAATTAGTAAGAATATTGTTTTTATTAATCAGGATTTTTTAAGCTTAAAATGTTTCTTAACTAATTTGTACTTTAAACCAAAAATAATATTTATTTTGGAATATGGCCGATTGTGTTAAGAAGATACTATCTATGTATGTACGTTCTTTCATGCAATTTTTTGACATATTGCAGAAGTACTGGTGAAGTAATGTAAACTGCTCTGAAATTATTACACAAGGGAACAAAATTTCAAAAATTTTAAGGGCTTGAAAACCACTATGCAATTTTGATGTATTGTGGTTGCAGCAGTACAAATATGGTTTAAATTTTAAGTTCTATGGAGAAGTTTTTTTTTAATTTTTAAGTAAAGTTCAAGATTATTTTAGACGTTCCTCCACATAATTAATGATAACTTAAAGAAGATAAGTCCAATATTATTTAAATAAACTTAGAAAAATTAAGATTTACATAGCCTTTAATTCGTTTATTTATGGTGTTTCAATCGGCTCAGTAGTTTCGGAGTTATAATAAAAAACTAAAGCAAAAAATATATTTTTTACGTAAGAACAGCAATTTTTTTTGCTTTAAAAAAATCATAAAAAAATGAAAACGGCAAAACCTGTTCAGGTTTATTACTTTATTGCAAAGCCACATGTAATAGCAACAAAATGAGATATCGATCATAAAAATCGATTGATTATTTTCGAATTTATTTACAATTAAGTGAACTCGCTCATTTTCACAAAATTTTAGTCAGTCGTCTTTTTTTTTTTGCTTATATCTCAGCCGGTTATTAATGGATCTTGCCAGTCTTAAATTCCGATTTTTTCGAAAGTATTTCCAAAAGTAATTGTGAACAAATTCGAATACATGGTACATCAAATCTATATAGTGGTTATTTTTTTGCTGTTGACCTGTGTTATTAATAGTCAAATAAGTTAATTAAACAGCCCTCGTAATTGCAATTTTTAATGAATGTACAAAATTTTGAAAAAAGAAAATAAATCGTAAAAAATATGTTCAACAACATTACAATAAATATGTATGTATGTTTGCCCTTTCTCCTCTTAACTGGATTGTTTTTCTCTTTTAAAAATGTAATCAGATTATGATATGCCAAACAGAGCTACTACAAACTAAGTATGTACATCAATAACGGAAGGCACTAACTATGTTGCACTATAAAAATTAACACACAACCAAACAGCATCTGTCACAGTAACATCAGCTAGTTGCAGATGCATTCATATTTGCATCCATATTCTGCGTTAAAAAAATTATAAAAAATATTAAATTTCACATTATTACATTCATATCTTAACATTGTAAATATTTTATGACACTGCGTTACGTTTGATGATGATGTGCTCTTGTTGGTGTTGTGTACGTTGTATTTTTATGTGTAAAATGTATTTTTTAAATGTTTTATATGCAACATGCTGTTTTTATGTGCGTGAAATCAAATAATTTTTAATAATATTAATTTTTTGTCATAGCGATGACATGTGAACATATTTGCATTAATATTGTTTAATATATTTCATAAGAATTTTGTTTAATTTAAGGTACAATTAAAAAAATATAATTTAATTAAGCAGAGTATTCCAATATATGTGTTAAAGGGAACTTTCCAACCATATTTTAAACAAAATTTGGTATAACAAAGTAGAGTTAGGAAGACAATAAGAAATCTATAAACTTACATACATACAAATGTATAACTGAAATAATTAGAAAATATTCTTAAGAAAGATTGCTACAATAAAATCCTATCCTTAAGTCTTCGAATCCTTTCAATATTTTATTTAAATTACAAAATTTGTTCTAAAGCAGTAATTAAAAACTCTTCACTAAATATTATATAAATAAATTTAATATAAAATTCACTTTGTTACAATATTTTTTATTTATTTAAGTGCATTTAATAATATTTAAAAACAACTAAACAAAATATAATGTTTATTTACCTTTTATTTATATTTTAACAAAAGCATAATAATGAGAGAAATAAAGGAAAAGAGGTTAGGAAAATTTTATTTATATAAAATTTAAAAAAGAGTTTAAAAAAACTTTACTAACTATAATTAAAAACTAACGGTTAAACTTAATTAATTTAAAAGCATTCAGCTTACCGAAATGAAATATACAGAAAAATATCGCAATAAAGGCCTCATACTTATCAGTTGTGTCATAGAAAAATGTTTAACAAATATTTTACTTAAACAATGAACTTGCAATTTGTGATTTAACTTTGTAGGGAAAATATAGTTTTCTATAAAAAGCTTTCTAAGAAAAGTCCAGAACAATTTTTTCGATTTTAAGGGGCTTTTTCCGTTTTCCTGACTAGTTAATTTTTTTCTTTCTTTAATTTGCATAGCCTAGAATAGATTTAACTTTTAACCCGCTTCAAATAAAGGGTAACATTTGTAGATGGATAAGATCTTAACCCTGCACCGTCATCCTTCGTCAAAACGACGACACCCGATTTTATTTTTGAATTAAACCCTGTTTTTTTCTGTTTGTTTTGGTCTCATTTTTCGTATAGCGTTAACCACTTGCAATCTGTAAATGGATGTAGACGTGCAGCGAACTGCGAACATCGTAAGCTTTTGTTTTATCGCTTCTAATTTTTTGTCGTAGTCAAATTGACGAAGGATGACGTTTTCGAAACTTTTAGGTTTTTCGGTGTATTTTTCTAGAACAAATAATTTCACCATATTTTTAAGATGGCTGATCAACGATCACTAAAGGTAAAGAAATTGAGCACTTCCTCTCCTAGAGTGACAACAACGATGAATTCGAAAGCACAATAGGCTGTGACACAGAAGTCGTGTGACTTCCGTTTTGTTACAATTTCTTCACCCTTTTATCTTAAAAGCCAAAGCCAAGCAAAATGGTTTATCTTCTATCATCATGTAAGGAACAGGACACTAATAATACCAACACAAATAAACCCATCATGGTGGAGTTTTATAATAGTTCTAAAGGAGGAGTTGATACATTCAAGCAAAACTAACAGGTGGCCGGCCGTTATGTCAACTTTTAGAAGTTTTAAACAAATCTTTTATTGATTCATGTATAATTAATTCGCACAGTATATTTCAAGGTGGCCAAAAGTCGCGATAATTTTATAAAAAACCTTTTTTTTGGACTCAAAAAAAATGAACTCTAGACAGGCAACAAAAACCTCCACTGTCAAAAATGATATCCAAAGTCAGCCGAAATTATAACTCCACAGATTCTAATAATAAAATTTAAAAAAAAAATTGGAAAAAGGAAGATATTCTTAGCTTGTCTGTCATCAAAACAAAAAGTGACAAACGCAGTTTTTGCAAAGTGCCACAAAAGGCTGTGTGGCGAGCATAAAATTGAAATATGAAACAATTTACTTTGAAACTAGTGTTTCTTTTTTAGTTTAATATATAGATAATACGAAATTACAAGACTTAATAAAACAAATGTGTCACTTGTTATACTTTTTATGTTATATAAACCTTTGTTAAACAAACCTTGCCAATGTTAATTTTACTTTAGAGTATTTAAAAAAAATATATGAATTTCTTCAAATATTGATTAAAAAATAACTAAATATAAATAATAAATCTATTTTAGCACCTATTTTTGTTTACGACAGTCTCTTAAAGTAGGTCGTAGTCAAAATGAAGAAGGATGACGTTAATATACAAAAAATAAGGATGACGTTCTAGGGTTAAATTGATAAGAATAAGATGATATTTTTACAGAACTCGTTTAGTTATTAAAAATGTAAAATGTATATTTGATTAAAAATGTTTTTTCTTTAATATAATACTAAAAACTAAATAACTTCAAATAATATGTCTTGTTAATTTAGTGTTGTTTAATACATTATGTTATTAATTTAAAATTAGATGCTAAAAATGATTCTTTTTAATTCAAAACTGCTTTGAAAACTAACCCCAAACCTATCCCCCAAAGACCTGAACTTGATCCTTGTTCATTACTCTAGTATCTTTCCAGCATATGTTGGATTCACTGTCCCCACTTGCACATAATGAGTATATACACATTCAAATTTATATTTATATTTACCTGCGTAAGAGGTGTGTCTACAAACTTTATGAATATGTCTGTGGTATTAGTTTTTAAAAACATTATTTTTTCATTTGAACGAGCATATATATACATAAGCAAATTACTGCTACAATTTGCTTATGTACTTGTTCATATGTATAAAAAAATAATGTTTATAAAAACTTTGTTAAACAAGTAAAACTATCACTAGTATATGTACATATTGTCACCTGAAATCCAAAAGGCCGTAACAATCAAGAAATTCAAAATAGACTTTTTAATTGATTATGACGTAATTAACCAAAATACATCTTTTCTCAAAATTTTACTCATATACATAAGTTCAAAAATACCGATTTTATTAACAAAATCCAAAAGCCACCTGACAAGTAAATAGTCTTAAGTTTATAAGGTTTTTTTTGCTTCTCCTATAAAAAATAAAAAGTGTACTTATGGCCTTTTGGATTTTAGGTAACGATAAATATTTTACAAGTATATTTGTATATGTACATGTATTTTATTATTTAAATTATGTAGCAATTTAATATGCACACTTTTCTTTCTCCTTTTACACAGTTCTTCGCAATCATATTTACAATGATATATAATATAAATATTATGGCATAAAAAATACAAAAATACTATAACTTCATATGCCCTTCTTATATTGGAAATAAAATAATTCTATTGTGTCTGTTAAGCCGAAATTTCGCGACCCTGTATAACATTTGTCGAGAGCTTATGTTTATTACCCTTTGTAAAACAAATACCTTTTTAGGGATGCTTAAATCTGATTTATATCCAAAAGAAGAAAATATTTGTTTACAATATTTGTTAAACATGACTGAATCATAGGGTTTTTAGTACTTCTTTTTACACCCTTCACACATACACATGTGTGTCGACCGCCTCGTTTTTTTTACTCAAAAATTATTATATTTGTGTGTAAGACATGTCTTTTGGGGAATTTTAAAGAAACAATTTTTCGATTTTAAAGCAAAAAAAAATTTTTTTCGAGATATAAGCGCAAAATTTTTTTTATATTTATTTTTTTGTTTTTTAATACAAAAATTATTTTATTGGGAAAAAAAGCAAAAAAAAATTGTTGTGTATTTACACATAGGGAACGTAGTGAAGGGTATATAAGATTCGGTATAGCCGAATATAGCGCTTCTACTAGTTAAGACTTAATTACTTAAAAAAAGGATTTAATATTTGATACACATAACCCACAAGTCAGAACTTTGCCTGTACTATCGCGTTGAGAGCCTGTGTCAAAAACTTGAGGTTCTGATTAGTTTAACTTAAATATAATATTTATCACATCGTCCTTACTTGACAGCATATGGAATAGCATCAAAACAGTATAATAGAGTTTAGCTAAAAAAGTTTAAAGTTTAAAAGTTTTATTTAAGTTTAATTTAAATTAAGTGTATTATAATGAACCCAGTATATCTGCATATAAAGCTTCAATTTTGGATGTGACATGTTTTAAGAAAACTTTTTTTAACCATAATAAGAGTGACAGGAAAAATGTTTAAACAAAAAAATAGTTTAATTTACCTAATTAGCTGCAGTTGTACGTATTACAACATAAAATATAACTTTTTATTATGTGTTTAATACATAAACGTTAATTTGTTTGTTAATTATACTTCTCAAAGCTATATTTTCGCTTACAGGTTTTTACAAATGGGACCAATTAATCGTTTATAATGAATATAAATGGGAAACTGTTTTTAATTGTCTCCTGAAGCAATGTCTGACTAAATTATTAAGGAAAAAGAAACATTATTTTGCATGCAACATATGTAAGTATTTTTTTTAATAGAACTTTATTTGTTTAAACCAAAATTAACTAAAATGAATTTTACGTGGAATGACAAAATATTGTAATTTATTTTCAAATATTAGTTAATTTAAAATACCAAAATGTTTTCCTATATAAAAGAAATACTTTGAGTAGCTTCCTGCATGTATGATTTTGTAACTCGATATGTTACTTTTTGCATTAGCTATACTTATAAAAATGAGGAGTTTTGTTGTGGACCTCCCCAAATATATGTATATCTACACTTTATTTTGAAATGAAACTCAGGGATTTATAAAATTATGATCACTTTAGAAGGGTTACAAGGGCTACAAGGTTTACTACTTAAACAGTGTTTTAAATAAAGTTTTAAAAACTATAAAAATATATTTTATAGTTTCTTTTGATTTTTTATAATAGTGGAATAAATTAAATAAAGTATAACGTACAACAGTGGATCCAATGACACGTTTAGCGCAAAAAAGTTGTTTTTCCGATGGTGCAAAAAATGAAAAATTTGCATTGTTTTTTGACGACAAATACTCATCGTGCATAAGAAATTTTGTTTTGTATATTTAGAATATTATTACTGCAGTATTGTTAATAAAAAACCAATCGATAATTTTAGTGTTCTTTTGAAAGCTTGTAAAATAAAGGGAATCCAATTTCTTTAATATTTGTTGGTTTTATTTATACAAATAAGAGATGTTTTTTTTTTTTTAAATATTGTTGTGCCGTTGATTAAGCATTCCGTTAATGCAAAAAAAAGTATGAAAATTGAAATGCTTTCGTTAAAGGTGTAAAAAATCAGCTGCCGATTTTGCCTAAACACTTCATAGCATGTCTTTTAGTCTTCAATTTTACATTTTAATCAAAAGTATATAAAGCGACTATAATAACTAGTAAGAGCGCTATATTCAGCTATACCGAATTTTATATACCCTTTACAACGTTCGAAAAAACATTTTTTTTGCTAAAAAATCGAAAATTTTTTTCTTTAAAATTCCCCAAAAGGCAGTCGTCTTTTTTTGCTTATATCTCAGACGGTTATTAATGGATCTTGCCAGTTTTCAATACCGATTTTCTTGAAGCATTTCCAAAAGTTTGATACCACATAGAACCCTGGGTAACCTATGGGAGCTACGTCAACTTGATTTCAACATACACACGGACAGACGGACATGGCTAAATCGACTTCCCTATCTCTAAGGATCCCAAATATATATAAATTATAGGGTCGCAAATGAATATTGAAGAAATTTCAAACGGAATGACAAACCTATAAATACCCTTACTACATGTGTGTGTGTGTGAAGGGCATAATAAATTAAAGCAAACAGCTCGAAATTTCGTTGTCAAACTGTCACAAAAGTTGACGCACTCTCATCGCGTCTTTCCCTAATGTTTGTTCAAAGAATTTTTTGTCTTTCCTAATAAAACCTCGTAGATGATTTTGGAGAAAGACTCAGCGGACGGAATATCAACATCGAAAGTCCAACGACCTTCTAAACCATTTTTAAAAAAAGGGCAAAGACTAAAACAACCCAAAAGGAAAGTCTTTTGTAAACACTTGCTCCCTCGAAGAGTGCTTTAAGCTGTCTTTATAAAGCAGGCAATGGAGTTGCCTTTTGGCTTTTGAGAACAAAAACATTGTTAAGTACAATATCTTTAAGACTAATTAATACCTTATAAAAGTGAAAAAGCGCTGGCGATGTACATTGATGGCTAATACTCCAAAAGTTATTGCATCTTTGGGTATTGTTATCAGATTGTAATTTTTTGTGTGTTTGCAGTGAATATTTAAACAGTGTGACTAAACAAAAAACAAAAATTAACATATAATAATATCAATGATTGTGAAATGATTTGGCAGGTCCTATGTTAGTTAATTTTATATGGATAGTGCCACACGCACTCAATTGAATGTGCCAATTTTTTGCATGAGATTGTTCCATACCAAGTCATTTATTCGTACAAATGTTAATGCTTCTAGGTACTTCTAACAAAAAGTTATGACTTTTTTCGTACTAAATTTGTAATTAAAAGCACTGTGCATACCAAGCATATTCTTTTTGAGGCGTCTCTAGCAGATGGAAGGAATTTGAAAACTTTTTAAATCAATTTACATTTGCAAAAGTTATAAGGACCGACTTAGTAAGACCATCTTAAACCTACAGCAAAATAATGGATTTACAAAAAGGGTTAATAAAGCGAAAAGTTTTTAAACAACATTTTTTACTAATTAAGGATTTCTAACATCTATAACTAAGCATTTTTTAAACGTTTTCTATATAAATACAAATACAACAATTTACACATAAATCAAACATCGTCGCACTGTTTTTATGTATGCCTGCCGAAGAAAATATGGCTATTGATTCACAAATCGCTTGAAAATATTTCTCTTGATGTAGCATATTTTCGGTTAAATTTAAAAAAAATCAGCTTAAATGCACTTTACGAGCTGGTAAAATAATTGATCAACATATCCTTTAAAACTGACAATGGTCAGACCTTTATAGTCAATTGTGAGCGGTTCAGAGACATGGTTTCTAATTGTTTTAAACATAACTTCAGATATGTATGATGTTTTAGCACGCGATACAACTAATTTATCAACAAAAACGATTAGTTTAAAGAAATGTACCTGTTAACCGGTCACTTTGTTTGCAAGACTTGACACCATTATAATATTTTCTTAGGTGATTTTTAAAGTCGCATGTCTACGACGATAAATAAGAAACAATTATGAATTTTAAAAACCAACTTTTGAGGCGTTGTTTTTGAAAAAAAAAACTGCTTAATTAACTACAAAGGGTGTGTAATAAATTAGACCTACAAATTTCTCCATGTACGCGCCATTTGTGGTGACCAAATTCCCATAATCATATTTAAACGTAAATGTCATAAAATTATTTTTATAATAAAGGCAATTTAAAAGATTTAAAGACATTAGTATATGTTTAATATTAATTTGCAATCATCCGCCATTAAAACTAAAATCAATGAATACTTTGAACATAAGAATATTATACATCTATAGACAGACAGATGATAAACAATTTGTCTAATAAAAAATATTAAAAATTTTGCAAAAAAAAGAAAGATATTAAAAGTTAACAAAAAAGAATTGACAACAGAAACAAAACTAATTACATTTTTATTAATTTTATTAAATTAAGCATTTTCAATATTTATTAACGAAATATTTAATACTCTTTCTTTATTTTTAAATGATTTATGATCTCAATAGACCTTTAAAATATGTTAGGCCAGCATATGGGAAAAATGTGTCTATAATTAAAAATTAGTACAAAGTATTTATAATTAATTAGTTTTTTAAATTTTTAATTATTGTTTTCTTTTTGTGGTTAATTTTTAATAATTTCAATTCCATTAACCCATGATGGTTATAACTATGCTGGTATCTCTAGCAAATACACAATTAGCTGTCAGCACTGTTTAAATATAAATACCAATCAATATGAAATTAAAGAATAAACAATAAAAATTTATACATATAATTATACCTTTTATTCAATATATTATTTTTTGTTTTTGTTTTTATGAACAACAAACAGCGAAATAATCAAGTGAAGAAATTTTTAAAGAAGGAACTTAATATTCTAGGCAGCAATTTCTAAACGAAACTTATAATTTATCTATTAAAATGATCAACGGAATCTATTGTTTTATAATTTTCTTGAATAAACAAAAACTCTCATAGCAAAACTTGCATATAATGTATATATGGGTGGTCGACTTTTTTTTATTTCAATGAAGAGAATGGAAACTAACGTCTGTTTGTGTATAAACAACATATTTAAAAAGTTTGTTATAACAAAAAACCAAACACTTAATTTTCACATTAATACATACTTATGCATGTATACATTGTAACTTTTTAAACAACTGATTCATTGACAATTTTAAAGACCCTGCTTTCCATTCGGCCGACCAACAACAACAGCTCATGTGTCACAATCAGTAGACAATTTTCTTATAGATGCATATGTATGGACATATGTACATATGAATGTCTGTTGTTTTGATCACATTCACAAATATATAATATTGTACCCTACAATATGCTAATAAACATGACATTTTTATAATCTGTCTAAATGGATCACCTTCGAAAGACATTAAGATTATATCGATTAATAGACCAATCAATACACCCTAATGAAGTTAAATTTAATTTATGCAAATAACAACCTAAAGAAAAAGTAATTTTTAATCTAAAAATAAAAACTAAATAAAAATTAATTTATATTATAATTTATTTTGCATAAAATCGAAAATAATTAAAAAAAGTTTTCAAGAAGAAAATAGTTAACAGTAAAGTAGTAACAGTAAGTAAGTTAAAGTATTTCGAATCAGTTTGTTTTCTTAATGTCGAATACAAAAAATGCCCTTAGGGCCATTATTACAACTTGCCTATAAAGTGTGTAATAACTAAAGGTAACTTTAGCTTAACCGATTAATAAAGTTTCATTTCGCCATTACAACTTCCATTTAAAATAAATTTTATAATATTCAAATTATGACAATATCGGTTTTTGTTTATCACAGACCACAACCTTTTACATAAACAAGTAAGAGCGTTATATTTGGCTGTGCCAAATCTTATATACCCTTCATACGTGTATTTATGTATGTATGTGTAAAAAGTTTATTTTGGCCTATATGTCGAATTTTTTTTTAAATTTCTCAAAAGGCACAAATATAATAACTTTTGTGTCAAAAAAAAAAATTTTTTTTTTGCTTATATCTCGGAAATTTTTTTTGGAATATATAATAACCATAATCTGAAACCATCATATTTATGATTATCCGTAACGAAGTTTATAGTTTGGACAAACATATAATGATTCTTGCAAGTATATATATGATCATGATAATGACGTAAAATATGACTACAACCATATTATGAGTGTGGCAATCATATACAGTAATCATAGAATTTTAACATTGCCTGTGATCATATTGCCGTGACCATACTCAACCATGTTTTTTCTCTGCGTGTATATATATATAATCCTTTAGAATTCCTATAAGGAACATAAGGCCTCAATAATTGATCTCCATCGAATTCAGTCTGATGCTGCCCCACGTTTAGGATCCAGGTTATATTGATAGATTGTAGTTCAGCTTGAACCAGGCGCCTCCATGTATTTTTAGGGCGGCCTCTCCTTCTTACTTCCTGTGGGTTGTATTCAAGGGATTTCCTATTGATGTCATCGACTGGTTTTCGTAGTGTATATCCTAGCCATCTATATTTGCGAATTTTGATGATTTCATGGTCAATTGGAGGCTGTTGCGTTCTAAACCATAACTCTGTGCTTGTTATAGTGCGAGGCCAGAATATTTTGAGGATTTGACAGAGGCATTTATTAACGAATACTTGGAGTTTTTGAACATCTTGACTCGTTAAGTCCACATCTCTTAGCCATATAGCAAAACGGATTTTACGTTGCTGTTAAATACTTTTATTTTTTGGTGGATGCTGAGATGTGAGCCGACCTTTAGAATTTATTTTTAGATTTCAAATGCTTGTTTAGCCTTAACAAGTCTGTTCTCGATATCCTCGCTACATCCACTGGAAGTAGCAATAATGCTTTCCAAGTAGCAGAAGGTTGAGACATCTTCGAGTTGTTGTCCCAATAACGAAAGGGATATCTGCTACTAACATTGAATCGCATTGAGTTTGTTTTTGAGCCGTTTATAATCAGTCCTCCGTACGATACTTTAGCTGTGTGTAACATTTACTGCATATCCTGTTGGCTGTGGGATAATGAACAAATGTCATCAGCATAGTCTTACAGTCAAGTAATGCCATGAATAGGAGTCACAGCTTGCCTTATTATAACATCAAGTACGATGCCTATGCCTGTATTAAATTTAAAGATGCAACCATGAATAACTTCTTTCTGACGGGGAAAGCATTTCTTTGTGCTTTTTTTTAAAGACTTATGCTGATTCATGTACATCTATCTATATATATATAAAATAAGTTGCATTGTGTTGGTAATTGATGTTCTCTGGAATGCTCATATGAAAGGTTACGGTCTCTGTATGTCTATTGGTTCATTAGTTATAGCCATTTTAGTGAACACTACATTTATTTCGAAATATTTGAAAATATTTGAGTTAATATTTTGAAAAACTGAAATACAATTCGTTTTTAAATTCATTACAATTCGATTTTAGTCAAACCATTTCAAACTAATTTTAAGCAATAAATTGAAGAAAATTTTTGTGTTTTTATTAAAATATTAAAATAAAATACTAAAATATAAATATACATATATTTTTTCGCAAAACGCATTTCTAATTTTTGCATTAGTAAATAACTTCCGTGCGAAGCCGGGGCTCTCAGCTAGTATTAACTAAAATCAACTTCTAGCGGATTCGTTTTTGGGTTCGAAAACTTATATATAGCAAAATGTTTGAAGTAATAAATAAAATTGTGACCTAAATTGTGGTGGAATTAGAGGGTAGACAAATCGCATTAGCAGCAACGCATTTTTCTCTTCTTAGCTACTTTCGTGTAGAGTATTTTTTTTTTCATTGTCGGGAAGCAATTTTCTACACACAAGTTTTCAAGTCAATACAAGTGCAAGGGTAAAACTAAAAAATTCTAAACAATTTTATTAAACAATGGACACTGTTTGTTAAAGCGACCGTTCTACTCTACACCAGCCATAACATGTCATTATGGTGGACCCTTGGTAATATTTAATATTCATTTGCTAATGACCTTATTCCATATGCATTTGAACTTGTTTGTTTGTTGTGCTTAAATAAAACACTTATATGTATAAAACTGCATACTATTTCAATCATTTTATATTGAAAACTTTAAAGTTATATTTGTGTGTATGTGCGTTACTAAACAAAAAACGTAAAACTTCAAAGGCTGATTAAAAAAAAATTTGCTAAACATTACACTCATTTAAACTTAGAGATGTTATTGTAAAACTTATTCTTAAATTAAAAATATTTTTAGGGTATGACCAGTCCATATAAGATCCTGATATCTGACAATGAAATTTAACAAGTAAATTATGTACCCGAAGGGGTAGAAGTTATTGTTTTGAAATTGCTGATGTATTTTGCGGTATTCACAAGGGTAGACATGACATGATTTCAGTCGACAAAACACACCAGCATAAATTAATTTTAGATACTTAAAGTCACGAAAATCTAAAATCTTAGCTGGTCTTAATTGGAATGATGATTAGAAGAGTAAGTTTCGTTATGGAATTGTATACAGAAAAATTGTGTATAAGTTTGCAAACACATTGCCAACCACTCAAGAGAAATACGTGCCCATATCCGAATTGTACCAAAAATATGCATTAAAATTGTTTTCTTAATGATTATTTATTATTAATATTTAAAAATATATCCAAGGTGTTGTTAAATTATCCAGTGTTTAAGGATGGAACTATACATTAAGATATTTGTCATCACTTTTTAAACGAATCTCTAAAAACCGGATGTATTATTATAAAATATATAAGTGAAATACCTACAGACTTAAAGGTAACCGAAAATATTTACAATTACAGAAAATAGGTGACTTTTATTAATTCTTAGGCCCTTGATAAAACTACCTTTAGTGTCTGCAAGATTAACCTATTAACCAAACCCCGAAGATAGTGAAATGGATGTATACGGCCATAATACGTCCGATTCTCACTTATGGATCTCTGGTATGATGGACTGCGATGAATAGGAAGTGCGTAGTAGACCAACTATACATGATACAGAGATCTGCGTGCATTGGGATTACATGGGCACCATGAACTAGTCCCTTAGAGGCACCGAATACTATGCTGCACCTCCTTCCCATTGATCTTCACATCATGGCCGTATATGGCTGTCAGTGCGGTGAGACTCAAGGCATCTGGACGCTGGAGATCAAAGTCATACGGCCATCCGAATATATAGCTCCCTATACGGACTTTAACAGGAGATTCAAGGTCCTAATTCGCTTTAGGAGGGATGGTATGGGGGCAACCTAAACAGAGACTATGGGATCAGGATTTACACGGATGGCTCTAGGCTGGACTGTGGCTTTGGGTTCGGTGTCTTCTCTGGGGAACTCAATATAAGTATGTCATACCGTCTACCAAACGAATGCAGTGTATTTCAGGCTACGGTACTTGCGGTTCGGGAGGCCTGTGGGCTGATACGGGACAAGAATGTTCAGGGGAATATCGGTATGTTTGTCTCGACAGTCAGGCGGTACTTTTTTTACTCAGATCATACACAACTACAGTCTTACTAGTTGAGCAATACCAGATGGACCTGTTTAGGCTGTGTCAACTGTGTGACATTACCCTAGTCTGGGTCCCTGCGGCAATAAAAGGGCAGATGAACAATCAAGGCAAGAACCTGCTTTGAATGTCTCCATTGCGTATTCAGTCGCAACTCCGCTGGGGGCCATTAAAAGCAGTTTCTTCATTTACTTTCTTGGCAGAGATGGGAACAGGTGGGGAGGTATCGACACATGCAGGATTGCTAGGATGATGTGGCCCTGCTTTGATATCAGACGTACAACGCAACTTATGAATCGTAATCGGAAGGACGTGTCGAGGTTGCTGGCGGTATTAATTGGACGCTGGGGAAACATGCACAACGGCTCAGATTCCCATAAAATTAACACTGTTGCTGTTGTAAGGAAAGCGGTATATAGGAAACAGTGTTCCATCTTCTCTGCGGCAGT
>NDXZ01017533.1:0-22608 GCA_003055125.1 Paykullia maculata
ACTTTGTATGGGATATTAAGCTCAATAATGACATTTATTGTGATAATCTCAATAAAAGTGCATGTCTGAACACCGTATCAAAATCTAGTATTTTACACGTTGTGTTGTAGGGTATCTTTTTTTATATGCTATTGTGTTCATTTTGTACAAAATCGGTGTCTTTAAGCAAAGTTCTTTTTGCACGAAAATCGTGTGGTTGTGGTTTAAAATTTGTATTTTAGATTATTGGACTGTAATGGCGTGTAGTTTGATTGAATGTTATATGGCTCATTGAATAATAAAATGGATGACAATTTGAATTTTTATTTATTTTGGCACCTTCGCATATGAGATATGACATTTATAAATGAATTATTATATAATAACAGTTAATTTGACAAAGAGTTATTAAAAATTGCACAACCATAAAGTGTGTGAAAACAGAAAATGTTATCAAGACAGCTACACTTAGAGAAATTATCTTGTTCAGGCAATCGTATAAAACAGGAAAATTCTAACTTGAAAATATAAAAAAATACTGGATTTTTGCATTCACTACAACATCAACATATTTAGTTATGGCAGAATTAAAATGCATAAAGCGTTAAGTATAAGTGGTAATAAATGATTTTTTTGTGCTGTAGTTTGTTGCAGAGACTTGTGGTTAAGGAACTTTAACATAAAATTATGGCAAACATTTGTCATTTCTTTGTTTAATTGTGGGAGAAAAGAAATCCCCATCGATAGTGGTTTAGTTAAAAAAAATTTTTTTAATTTCAAAGTTAAAGTCATAATTATATTAACCATTATTGCCATAAATATCATGTTGAATTGACAATTAATAAATTTGTAAACCACGTCATAAACATGATTAAAATGCATAATATAAAAAAATAATACAAAATTGTTTTCAAAAAAATAAAAATAAATAAACAAATATCACTGATATTTGCACTGTTTAAAATGCAAAATATACTCGTTTAAATATGATTAATTTCACTATTTAACAACCAGCTATGGAACTCCTAGTTGGTCTTTCACTCCTTAAAGTAATACAAGTCATTATACTGTCGCCATAATTTATCGTCTTATCTCAATTTTATGTATCTTCCTATAAAAATATTTATTTTTCCACTTTTTATATTTTTGTTATAAAATTAAAATAGATTGATTGCCCCATTAGTGTTAATTAATGTAAATATTTTCATTATTATTAATAAATGTAGACAAAAGCATTCAAATCTTTTGGTTTAATACCCTACAATTGGTAGAGAAATACATATAGCTATTTGTACAAGACATGAAAAATATAAATTAAAAATTTTAAGTCATCACAATCGCAATTACAAACAAAATGTAATTGGAATTGGAAATTCAATTACACAGCTCTCGTTATTAATATTGAAGTAAAAATTCTTACACATGCAACACAGTATTCATGTAGAAAGAATAAAAATAATAATTTTTTTGGCATTTTTGTTTTCCTTTTTTGTTTCATTCGTTAAAAATATGCAAAATCAGCTGAACAGAGTTCCCACTTGCTCATATTTTATAACCAGTTGTATGAAAACGTTTTACGATTTGATGTTTCTGAGTTAATAAAAGGTTTTTAATTTAAAGACATTTAAAAAACCGACTTAAGTTTATAACTATAAATACAATGCATAGTTACATACAATATTTCCAATAAAACAAAATGAAGCAAGTAAAACAACATACTTTAGATTTCAGTTTCAAAAAAACGGGTTAACCTTTTTTATATGCCTGACTAATTAGTGCAAATTGGGTTTACATAGGCCATAAATTTTTACTTAATAAGGCGATTTGACTAAACCTTTTTTATAAAATTTCGGTTTAATAAAAATGCTCTAGCAGAAGTTTTAAAAGTCTTTTTTTCAAGAAAGACAAACATTATTTCTTTTAGAAAAAAATAACCGACGAAAAAATGAGTTGCTAGTAGTTTAAATGTTAAAACATTTCCAGAAAAAGATATACGGAAACATAAGCGTAAGGGCAATTTTTGATATGTTAGCAACAAGCTTAGAGATAAAAATATTGCAAAAATGGCGAAATGATAAAAATGTTCGCACATATAATGCTGTTTTCACAGATCTTTAAAATATATAAACAAGTAAAAATTGCTCCAATTATTTCATTATAAGAGTGCCGTCTTTTTCTTTACAAATGTGTATTGTACTCTTTTACTCCATGTTACCGTTATATATTGTAGGGCAGCCCTATTGACAGCAACAATATTATTGCAAACACGTTAATAATACGAGTGGAATTTATTATTTGTAAAATTAATGCAAAGTGTTTCTTAAAGCGATTAATAAAAAGTTAATAAAAAAATAAAAAATGTTATGGTTATTAAATGGTAAGTCAATTTAATAATTAAGTGTGATAAATTAATCATAAATAATGGTATTTTCCTGTGCTTAAGTTCTAACCACATATGAGTAATTATAGAAATAAATTAAAAGAATTTTTGTATCCTTTTTTCATAAGAGAAAAGTAAAAGTTTGGCAATAATTATCGTCTATTTTATGTGAATTATTTTTTAACATATTAAATAGTGGTAAGATTTTTAACTTCTTTAAGATACACCTAACTTCGATTCCACATTCTAATAAACTAAACTAAACAGATAAACTCCTCAAATACACGGAATAATTCTTTCGATTTTTTACAGAATAATTCTTGGGTGGTGTTGACGCTCGTCTTTAAGAGTATGGGACAACACGAAATGGTGTCAGTTCTCACCGGCCACGGTGCAGCCCTCCTGATTAGAATATTGCTGATGTGGCTTAAGATGTCACAGAAGTATCGACCAGATGACTTGTCATGCAATTAAGCAATAATTGGTGATCCTAAATGAACACTTTGGTGAAAGACTTAGAGATATTCATTAATAAAGTTCAGACAGTGCTTCATCTTTTTATAGAAAGTTATCATGATGCAACAACAGAAATTTTTCGTTTCTGGATCCGTCTTATTTTTCTCTTTGACAATTTGCAATAACCGGAAAAATCCGATCTAACAATTACAGAGTCGCGAGCTTATGCAAACGCACATCAGACTTATGAAGCTCTCAGAGAGAACATAGATATGTTAAGAATGGAAGAACCTATAGTCAGAAGTTTTTAAAGAGCAATAAAAAATGTCATAAATCAAGGCCTTTATCATTTTGTTGACTTAACGAAAAAACCTCACTTAATACAAACACAAAACTTTTCATTCATAAAAAAACTACTGCAAAGAATATTGGGTGAAAGCTTTTGCACTACCTTGTATTGCGACGTTTACAGTTAAATATAGTTTAAATATTTATGTATTAATTTACATTGAAAATTGATGCATAACCAACGTCACTTACATATATTTTAGATAAAGTTTAAAGTTATAAGTAAATCTTTTCTCTGTAGATGGTTTATAACATCACCTGAGCACACACTGTGCAACATTTCACTCAAACTTCACTTGTGCAAATATATTACGTTCAAGGATTTCATGGTGGATGTTAATTTAACAAGAAAAGTCAATTTAACTTGACTGGTACAATAAGACTTTACAAAAGTAATAAAATCAAGGATTAAACTAGTTTTCTAATAGCTTTTCTGAGATGACATTTTGTAAATGCCATCAGTAAATGAAATTTCCAAAAAAAGAAAACTCTTAGTCAAATACTCCACTTTATTTTAATGGTTGTTGTTGTCTGCAATCTTGTGTTCTTCAAATACATTTTCAACATTTAGTACAAATATTTAGTGAAGCGTAAGAAATGTATTTTGTTTAAAAAAGAAAATTCTTAGGATTAATTTTGACAGCACTGTGTTGTAATTGTCAAATGCAACATGTAGGATGGAGTTAAAAAATGTACATTATATAAATTGAAAAGAGTTCAATATGATGGGAATGATGCTGATGAGAAAAAAAAAAGAAAACATGATATATGTACTAACAAGTAGGTGCAGATCCGTTGAAAAAACATGCAGGAATAACTCTATCTAAATATGTACATACTCACTTGCATTAGTTTGTTTATTTTATAATCTGTAGTGTTTATTTGTCATCTAATACGAAAAGCAAATATACATTTTTAAATACAGATATTTAAATGTACAAAGTTTTATTTTTTCATTTCTATGATCATTTTGTGCTACATGACTGCAAATGCACTCAGAGAAAACCTTCGATTAAGCTAATGAAACATTTTTATCAGTATACTTTTAACGTTGAGAAAGATTTTTACGGAAACTTTATTTATAAAGAGATTTTCTTAGGAAATTTTGGGACAATAAGGAATTACTTTGAAGGAGTTTAAGCTTTAAAGACAAAAACAAAAATATATTTTTTAATTGTTTTCTTATTACGAACTTTTATTTGCTTAAGGACAATTAGTTTTAGTTTTATTCTGGCTCAAGTTCATTTACAATTTTTAAAACTAGTGTCGGCAAAACTTACTTTTCAAATTATTATTCATTTATTATCACAAATAAAAACATATTTAATTTATTGAATCATATTTGTGGTAACTAATTTTCTTTGAGTGTACTTAGAACTCTACCAGAAACTTGGACTTTGTTAAAAGGAAGTATCAAAAAAAAACTAACTTTAAGTGAAAACAATCTTTTAGCAATATGTTTGCTAAGATTTTATTATATGTATACTTTTTTTACTCTTTGTTGATGACTGATTGATGACAAGATATATGACAGCCGCTCTAATCATGCTTGTCACATCTGTTGTTTTTGACTGAAAGTCTGTCCACCATTACTATCGCCCATCCTGACGTGTAGATTTTGCTGCATGTCGTGTTAAATAAATGTGCGTGCAGACTTTTATTAGATGCCACAATATTCTAACTGTGTATTTCAAGGAAAAACATTTGTATATTCTATTTGTTGCTGTTGTCATTGTTACACTTATTTTGTTAATGACACGATGCCTGTTTTCATCAGTTGAATGAATTTTCTATTTAATTCCCCACATATGTACATATATACAAGTGAGTTTGTTGATGTTCCATCGCTTGTTCGTTCATTAATTTATTTCCCCAACTTGCATGTATGGATAAGTATATTGTATGTATGTATGTATGTATTTGTAGAAGTAAGTCTAAGCACCCTTCTTGACTAATTTTGCTTTTTTTTGGTTTTTTTTTTAATATAAATGTAAACATTTTATTTAAACACTGTCTTCTGTACTTCAATTGTTTTTATCTATGTAAATAATTGAAAACGATTTGTTGTACCAAATTTTCTAATGAAAAACATATCATTTAATTACAAAGAATAGATGAATTACGAAAGAATTAAGGCGCATACACTTGTCTTTTAAGAAAATCTCTTCTCGTGAAAAAAACAATCTAGACTAAAAATTGATATGCAGGTCATCCATCTATCATAATTTTAGTCACACAAAAACTTTTAGTAGGGTTTTGTCATTGGCAAATGCGAACATGATAGATGCAAGTATGAATTTGTATATAGAATAGTCCGTCTTTAAAGGAGAGATGTTTTAGTTATATTAGATGGTAGACATCTTCAGTTTTCATGTAAACTTAAATGACTACACCATTTTATGTCACAGATAACTTATGTAGGTTGTAGCTAGACTGACCATTCGTACTGATATCATAAGTACATGTACTGATTTTTCATCAGGTGTACTGATTTAAAATGTATGTACTGATTTGTACTGATTTTTTTTAAAAAGTACTTATTGTATTGATTTTTCAAGAATATTTGATTTTGTAATTTTTTTTGCATTGCAATGATGCGCCTATAAAATATGTTTAACATAATACATTTAATGCTTTAATTGACAGGAAAAAATGCTTCATGCGAAAGAATTTTGTTTTGTTTTTGGTAAGCAATCGGTAAACATATTTTGAAATATAAAGAAAAGTCAAATCAGTATAGACACTGTTAAAAGTAGGCTAATTTTAAAACCAATAAAATTTATAGAAAAACCCAAACAATATTTTTATTTTTTACAAAAACTAAAAAGCGTATTGAATTCAAATCAGAAATAAATGGTCACCCTAGTTGTAGCCTAAAAAGATCTATTAATTGTGGCATATTTTTGGTCTCCGAGAAAAGTTTCCAGCGATGATCCTTTTTTTAATGCCTTATCCTCAAGATATAATATGATGATCTTTAAAAATATACTGCAACTTCATTAGAGTAGACATTTATTGTGGGTGCACAAAATAGTCGATTATTAACTAGCAATACCATCCTGTTAGACATTCCGTTCGCAATAAGTTTAATTCCATACGTGCCATTTTACTTTCCTTCTCACCCTTTTCAGTTTTTGTTTTAAACTTTTTTAACTACCAAAGCGTATGAGGCAAATAAATTCTTCTGCTTCTAAAGTAAACTGAAACAAGTAAGAGCGCTATATTTGCCTGGGCCAAATTTTATATACCCTTAACCATGTGTGGCCAAATGGTATTATTTTTTTCCTATATATTTGTAGTTTATTTTAAAGCTGCAAAACAATATTTTTTTTGTGGGAAAAAAACGAGGCAGTCGTCTTTTTGCTTATATCTCAGCCAGTTTTCATACATACAACCCCAGGTGACCTATGGGAGCTACAAAAACTTGATTTCAACATACACTCGGACAGACGGCTAGACGGACATGGCTAAATCGACTTCCCCATCTATAAGCATCCAGAATATATATACTTTATAGGGTCGCAAATGAATATTGTATAAATAACAAACGGAAAGGCAAACCTATATGTACCCTTGCCTCATATGTGAAGGGTATAAAAATTGAACTGAACTAACAATGTCACCGGTAAATTTTTTTTTTTACAAAAAAAGAAAATTATTTGTCATATGTATATAATTATTTATTGAACTTATTTTATCTATAGATTTATTAATGATTTTTATTTTGGCTTTAATTAAAGTTCTTATATTTTGAAAGTGCGATATATTGAAAATATTATTTTATTTAAAAATTTAGCTTCGCATGTGATATTAGCCGAGTGGAAACCAGCTACGATTTCAGCATTTGCACTATTTTTCTCATCGGTACTACTGTTATTGAATGTAAATTTTATCTATTTAAACTACAATCTTGTAAAAATGGCAACTGGAACTTGCTTCTCATATAATTAATGTTAAGGTGAGACACAACCAAATTTACAATTAACCATATTGTTTTTTTTTCTCATTCTCTTTTTATTTATCACATTATTTATGCTTCATTATTCTTTGGATAATTTTTGGAATTGGAGGGAATTTTTCCTAATAACATTCTCAATAATTTCAAAATACATATGTATAAGAACTTAAAGCCAAAATTATAATCATTAATAAAAAATATATATTATTACCGTTCATAATGAATTGTTATCAGCATGTAAATTTAAGGGATCAAAGGTTCCTTTTACGACTTTTAACATAACGGTATTTCTAAATTCACTAAACTGCCATCAATCTTCGTTAGCTGCATTAGGTTTTATTTTGCAAAATATTAATATTCCTCTAATTCCAATGTAAATTAAGATAAATATTTTATTAGGTCCATTAATAATTTGTAATCCTAATAACGTATTTAATTAAAAAAAAAAATACTCGGAACAAAATAAAACATACATGCACTGGCCAACACTAATCAAGGGATTTTTGTAATATGCAGATGTAAAATAAAAATACACTAAAATAAGTGGTCAGGAAGTTAATAAAAGATACATTGTTTGAACAAAAATTTGAATGATATAGAAAAAGAAGCGTTAATATCTTTGTTGCAAATATTTAAGGAAGCCAAGGTACTAGAGAGAGTTTAATAACGAACTGTTATTGACATATCCAGCATAAGGTTGCCACATGGTACTTAAAATGTGTTTTTTAGACTCACACGTGGATATTTTTTGAGAATTGGGAGCTGTATTAAAACATTTCACGAATGGAAAGTGCTGTAAATGATAAGGGCTCGACCACAATTTAAATATATACTCGAATATCTTACATTACAAATAGAACTTTTTACTTAGTTTTTATAAGATACGAATTATTTTTTTAAATATTAAAACTACATCAGTATAAAATAGTCTTGGTCCTTAATTTTTTAAACTTCTTATTTTTACTAACAGTCACTTATCAGTGTAAAAAAATGTGTAATACCCGTGTTGCACGACAAAGTTTAAATTTAGTTGCCCAGTGATATATTTTGTTTGTAAATTAATTAAATTATTTTAAAAAAAGTATAAGTATTATTTGAACGAATCTAAGTTAAAGAAAGTATTGCGCACAACAACTTAAAAAAGTTTTACGTAATAATTGTTCTTAGCGCTGACAGTAAACAAACAAATGAACATGATCAACAATTTGAATTGGCGCCAGCCACCAGCAATTTCTACAGTAAACACAACAACTTGAATAACTTGTTGAATTTAAATACAAATGACATTTGCCTACAACAGAGGGATTTTCAATCGATTTTTTTTAATAACTGACGTTGTTTCATTTTGTTACTGGTATTTTTTATATTTTATTCGGTTAACAATTTTGCATTTGTCACGTTAAGTATGACACGGCAACAAGAATAACAACCGACCAACATTATTTAACTTAAATAAAAGTTACTAAAACAAATAGCAGTTTCCGAGTGGTGCAATATGAAATGTCAAAATGTCATTGCTGTTGCTATTGCTGCTGGTGTCAGTGTTAAGGTTAAACGTTGCTATATATTGCCGCCATCGTCATAGCCATTGCTGTGTTTGTGCGTTGTACTTTTCATGTTCAACATTTGTAGCAGTGTCTATGTCAGGGTTTTTCTTCTAATGTTGAACACAAATTGTCGCCACCACTTTTATCATAAAAAATATTAACAGTTTTGGGGTGGTGCAAGTAGGTTGATAAATATATTTGAATCGTGATAAAGTTGCTGCACTTAAACAAAAAAGAACCTAATCATCTTATTGTAAAGTGTTTTTACAGATGGAATTAAAAAATTTATAACAGTTTAGTCAGGCGATTTTTGATTGATTTTGTTTAAAACTATGCCTAAGAAGCTACTATAAAGAAATATAAAGGCACAAGAAAACCAAATTTAAAAGTAATTCTATAGCTAACAAATTGTGTTAAATAGAAAAAGGCGTGCAAGAATTGAGATTTTTTGAGATTAAAAAAAAATTTCGCTGAATTTAGTTAAACACCCCGTTTAAAAAATAATCTGTATGATTTACCTCATGGGATTTTTTTTGCAACTTTTAAACACTATTGCTTAGAATTGTAAAAATTTAAAAATGGTTATTTCATAACTTTTTGCAAAATCTTTTTTTTGTTTGTTTTATTGGATTAAAAAATGAGCAACGCAACTAGGGTTGTCATTCGAACAAAATTATTCGAACAAATAAAACAAAATATTGCTTTAATAATTTAAAAATGATAAATTTCGAATAAAGAATAATTCGAATAATTTTTTTAGACTAATCGAATTATTCAAATAATTCAAATTAATTTCAAAATAATTCGATTAGTTTATTTTTGGCTTTTTACATTACATTAAAATATCATATAAAAATAGCTTCGCGTTTTAGCAGCAAGATGTGTTTCGTAAGTATAACTATTATAAAATTTTTATCGTGTATATTCAATCAGTTGCTCATTTTTAAAAGCACCCAAGCAACACAGTCCGACTATTTTACGACTTCAGTCATTTCGGTCAGATTAAATTAAGTGAAAATTGTTTCATTATATATGCCACACAATGGAGTGGCGACATATTAAAAAAAAAATAAATTAAAAATTAGAACTAATTTTATATGAAGCTTAATTAATAAATTTGTGAACACAAATAGCAAATTGTAATTATTCTGATTCCTGTAGCAAATAGTTCAAATAATAATCAAAGATTGAGAACTCTTACGGAGTTCATTTAAGACCGTCCATCTGAAGTTGTCCGTATAAATAATTATTTGCTATAGTCCCAATTAACGTTTGTAAAACCGTTAATAATATTGGTAATCGCAATTGTTTTTCGTTATAATATTTTCAATATTTTCTCTTGAGGTGCCCAAATATTTACTATAATATATGTTCAAAATCAATTACCATATAAAAAAGGTGGCTGTTCTTTTTTGTAAAATATGCGACCCATGATTCCAAAAGAGCCGTAATATTTTCTTTTTGTGTAATTTTGGTGTTTTTGCATATTAATAACTTAATATTTATTTGCCTCTACCTTCCAAGATTAATTCATTGTAAGTATGTGTGAAAGATTATTCCTGTTAAAAGTGTCAGCATGTTAAAGAAGGTTGAAAACGAAGTGTGGGGAAGGGAAAAAGAACAAATTTATAAAGATATTTTTGTGTTGCGTGTTAAATTTTTAATGTTGCTTGTCACTTATTAAAAATTATGATTAATTGCTAATTAATATTGATTATAATTTGTTTAGTACAAAAAATAAAAACAGAAATATAAACTTAAGCTTAGAATAAATTACTATTAAGTAGTTGTTTACTTAAATCAACTATTTTACATTTGTTCTTCGTCCTGCACGTTTGTCCCACATAAAACTACAATGATTTTATGTCAGTAGAAATATTTTATCTGATTGTGCAGTCCATTAACAAGGGCTTTAAAATAGAGCTATTTGTCACATGCCGAAACAAGATTTATTAATATTTAAATTATGGTAATGTTGTTGTTGATTTATTTAATGTTGATTTATTACAAGCTGTCTACAAGTTGTCACAATTTTATTGCAGTTTCCACCTTCTACTCACAAACACAAACTTTTTTATTTCTAATATTAATCGCTTAGTCAATGAATAATTATCGTATTAGATTTAAGCGTCGATTCATTTAAAGTGGGCGCCATTTAAATTAGGGTATACGATATGCTAATCAAGGTTAATTAATACTGTCTTAATTGCGATAACAAACGCTGGAGAAGTTGAGATATTTATCATTAGATCCTGAACTGACACTTTCGACTAAAACAAGCCAACTGACGGGTGTCGACTAGCATGTGATGACAACTACATAAGTACATGGGGGTATTTGTTAAAAGTTTTAATTACTTTTTGTTATTAAGGTGTAAAGTGTTTTACATACCAATAAAATGAATGACAACTTTGAATGAACTTTGCAGCTGGAAATATTTGGAAACAATTTAAGAAATTTCTCGGATAATTTTTAAAACTACAGTAGACTAATCATTTACTTAGATGGAAAAACAAAAGAGTGTAATGAAACAGAATCAAGATAAAAACTGTGATCAGGAAACTGTGGTAACACTATCGGTTTTTTGATAGTAATGAATATTTTGAAAATTTTCAACTCCTTTTAAAAAAAAGCAACATTTTAAAAGAAACAAGTAAGAGCGCTATATTTGGCTGTGCCAAATCTTATATACCCTTCACTGCGTGTATTTACGTTAAAAACTTTTTTGCCTATACATACATATCTCGAAATTTTTTTTTGCTTATATCTCGAAAAAAATTTTTTTAGTGAAATTTCTCAAAATTTTGAAATTTTGTGTGTAGGACACAAAAAAAACATTTTTGTGTAAAAAAAAATAAAATTGAAAAATTTTTTTTTTGCTTATATCTCGTTAATTGTCGGATTTTGGTGATTTTCAATAGCAAGCATCTCGCAAAAATTTCTGATCGTTTGATACCAATACTGTGTCCGTACGACATCGTGGGGCTGAGAAATGTTGATTTCAACAGACGGACAGATACACAGACTGGCAAACGGACATGGCTAAATCGACTTCCCTATCTATAAGGATTTAGAATATATATACTTTATGGGGTCGCAAATGAATATTGTAGAAATTACAAAACGGAATGACAAACTTATATATACCCTTATCACCTTAGGTGAAGGGTATAAAAATATAGTAAAAACAAAACAAATAATTACCAAAAAATGAAAAAAGAATTTTCCAAAGTCTTAGTTACACTGAGATCAGATATTTCTGATAATTTGCTTGAACTCAAATTTAATTTTTTTAAATAATAGAAAATTAGTTTTTAATTAATTAATAACTTGAACATATAAAATTGTATCAAAATCAGGGAAACCACAAATTTGCCCTTCTTTAAAATATTCTGTAAGAATATGCTCTTAAAAACACAAATCTCTTTATGTGGGAAAAAATAGTTTTTTTATTTAACAATTCAATAAAAATATTTTAAAAAAAATTCTAAAGATATCAGAATAAAAGTGGGACGTTTATTTTATTTAATTATATCAAGATTTTTATTGGTAATTGTTATTGCAATAAACAACTAAATATTCACTCAGATTTTCAAATAATAAGCGATATCTGTTAAATTTTAAAATCTTTTATAAATTGAAAATGTTATTTTTACATCTACCGATGTGATTGGCGCATATAAAAATATTTTAAAACTTGGTTCGACGTCGTTTTTGGAAAATGTTTGTAAGTTAACTGCGTTGCAGTCTTTTATCTTGGTAACAAATTAAACGGTTATACTTTATATAAAAAAAAATATATTTTTAAGTTTGGAGTTTAACAGGTTGGAATAATATTCTTCTTTAAACGCAATTTGAGATAAACAGACATTTTTAGAATTTTAAAAAACACTTTTAAGCAAATAAAAAAAAAATGTTTTTAAATAAAAAATATGCACTAAAAGAGTCAAATATGTTCTATAAATTCGAAAAATGCTTTTAAGACAGAAATATGCAAAAGAATTCTGCAACGTGTAAAATGTGCAAAAATAAGCACTAACAAATCAATGCTAAAATTTTCTGTCTCAATAAGTCGCAAAAGAAAAAATATGCAATTGCGTATTACGGTTTCCCTGATTATTACCAATGATTTGTAAACAGTGAGTTAAAAACATAAAACTTGTTGGGCAATTATTATTAAAAACTAATAATAAAAGAAAACAAACAGGGTTTTTATTGTAACTAAAATAATACAATAACTGACGGTCCCATTTTTTTAATATTTATATTAATTTAAAAATTCCATTAACAGATTATTATAACCTTTATTCATTCAAATGTAAGATAATTTAAAAACTATTTAAAGATATCCTACTTTTGTTTGGCGGCGATAATATTTTTAAAATACATATATTAAAATATACTTATATATAAAAAATGTTATTTAAGCTAAAAATATTTGACATCATTAGATTAAAATTGACTGTAATTGAAATTAACTTTAAAAGGATTTTTAAGATAAATACCAATTTGTATTAAATTTAAAAATACTCAAGATAGCAACGAATAAATTAAGCATTGAAATCAATTAAATTTGACAGCCTTTAAATTAAATTTAAAGGGTAAAAATAACTCTAAACTTGATACTAGTTAATGGAAAGTGAAAACGCTACAGCTACTTAAGACATACGCAAACCGAAGCACAAATCAAAGTCAAAAATACAAAAACATCATGAAATTTCTAAGGGAAAATACAATTTAATCTTGTTTAAGTTAAATAAAAGGAATGCAACAAATGTTCAAATCAACTTCAAGCTCTGACAGCAACAACCAATCTCTTTGACTTCTTTTAAGTGGCAAAGATCATGTTACATATTTCGTATTGAGACAGACAATTCTCTTTATATGATCATGCTCACGATTATGATAACGATGAGACAAATGAGTTCAAGTTCAAAATCATCCAAATTAATACCAATATGGAATTGTGTGCAAATTTTCAATCACTTCTTTATCCAACAATGTGGAAGCTAAAAGATCATATAGAAACTTATTTAATTGATGCCACAAATGTGTAAAGTTTTTTTTTAACTAAAAGAGTTGTGCGTCGGCTCTTTTAAAATATAAATATGTTTTAAGAACACTTTAAAGATTTAATAATTTTTTCAGCTTTCTTTAGGGGTACATCTTATAAATAGAATTTTTAGATCATTGACCTATAAACATGCACCTTCATAAAGTAAAATTAAATTTTTATTCATTAAACCTTTATTCTACTGAGCGAAATTCATCGTTTAAAGCTGTTTAAGTCCTAACAGAGTCGCATTTGTGACTTTAAATTTGTGGGCAGATGGATGCAACATAACTTATTTTCTTTAATATTTTTATAACGTTTTTAGTTTGTTGTCCATAGTTTTTATGTACCATCAAAATTAGCAGATTTAAACGAAACCAGATTTTTAATTTTTATTTTGTAGGCAAAATTTGTTTACAGTAGTTTTGTGTGAGGTAACCCTAGTACTATCGAGCATAATCAAACAGAAGCTAAACAAGATTAAAACAGTCGGATTTGCATCTCCCACAGTTATAAATATTTTATAATTTCAGGCAAGATAGTCAGTGCATTAGTACATTGTTCTAACTTCAGTAATAACTTATGTTGCAATATCTTATCATGTACAAATGACGGTTTGTTTATTTTGTTTCCCAAGAGAAGTAAAAAATTCTAGACAGCAATTAAATCTCAAATTTAGTTCAGTTTAATGATTAATATCATTTCAATACCTTTTACAGAGATGTGGAATTCTCATTTAAGCTGGTATTAAAAAAACAAATTGTGTTAAGTTAAAATAGTTAATCAGTGTAGATTATTAATGACGTTGATTGTAGCAAGTGCTTATCCAGCTGAATTTAAACAAGTAGCTTAACCCATTTACGCCCACCGTGCCAATTTGGGAACACTTCATTATTGGGACAATATGACAAATTTCTTCATATAATTCAATATATATTTGCATTTATGAGCAGCTAAAAGTTCAGACATTATGTACAACTTCGAAAATTTGTATTGCGTTACGGAATTTTGTTGCAAAAATCTTTTAAATTTCAACAAAAAGCCAACTTTGGAGGTGAGTATGGTTTTCTGACGATTATTTTTTATGCAAGGTGAATATCGCCATAATTACGTATTTTCTAATAAATTCCATATATAACAACACATTTAAAAGTCTTTTCAATGTGATAATTTAAATTTACATGATTTTATAGAGCTTGAAATATTGATGTACCAATTTGAGTACAACGGGCACAAGTATATACTAAATGTTAGAATTCTGCAAACAGACAATAATAACACAACAACATAGCGATTTATTTTAGAATTACAAGTATGTATGTAGCAATGCAAATGCGGTGTCAGTGGCTTGTTTTTACGTGTTTTTGCTACAAGAAAAATAACGGTAATTAACGAATTATTTTAGGTCTGAAGTACTAAATCATCAAAAACATAAACAGTAGTGAGAAGTTGATAAGCGTTGAAGCACTACTTACCCAGAGAAAGAATGTATTGGTCGCTAAATGATAAAATAAAATTTACTAATTGTTGATAACAATGATGCTGAGAGCACCACCGACAAAGTGTTTTAAGTTGGAAAGCTTTTGAATATTCTTATAAAAACCTTGAACCAGCACAACGTTTTCCATGAAGTCATATCGATCGATGACTCCATCGTGAAGTATTTAGGGCATCATTCAGCGAAGCTATTTATTCCTGTGGATATTGCTATGCCTTTGACATATATTGTGGGAAATCGAGTGGCAGTTTTAATGAGCCGTTGGGTACCAAAGTTATTTGCTGCTAAACAAATTAGAAACAAATCCTACCGATCATTAAATATTTTTTGATAACTTTTTTACTAGTTGTGACCTTGTGCAGAGAAAATCTAGAGCTAAGTTTGATTTCAGGTTCGAAAAAAACAATGAGATACTTCTGGTCCGCTGGAAGGACAACCGTATTTGCGACGGACAACCGTAATGGCGACGAATTACGACTCCTTTGATCCGGTAGGAACCGTGAAAAGTTGGAATTCAGAGAAAAAGCAAAATACTGATAGATACGAAAATTCCATACCTCTTCCAAAAATATATTAAGGGAATAGGCGGAGTTGATGAGATGGACCAGTTGTATAGAATTATTATACATGGCAAAAAATGGTGGTGGGTTTTATTCACATACATTATTAATATGGTCATATAAAAAGTATCAATTATTTTTCCGAAAATAATCTGCTCGTCCATCGTCATCAAACATTGAAGGTTTACGACTAGCCTGAGTAGCTGCCAAACCGTATGCGCTATGTTGTTTTTCATAACAGAAGTCATTGGGACTGCAAAAAATGCAAGAAAACACTTTGCATTGAAAAAACTTGTTTTAAAAATTTTTACACATAAGTGACCATTGTGCCAATTCGGGTACACCCCTTAATTACCAAAAGAATACAATTTTTTTTATTATTTTTCTATTTATGTGTAATGAATTTAATAATAAAATAAAAAAAAATTTTAATTTTTTCCCGGTGGTTTTTGTTTGGGTCCCAAAAGACATTAATGTTATCTATTATTGAATTATCTAACGCATTGAATTATTAAAAAAAGCTAAGCACGGAAAATAGTTTATTGTAGCGATAAACATATTTAAAAACAAATATACCTATAACGATATCTATATATACAATATATATTTTAAACATATATTTGTAATTAAATATTCCTTTTTAGTTCAACTTAAATACTACTCCGGCTCCCTCTTCAAATTGCCCGAGTTCATGTGTGAATTGAGGTTAAACTATTACATTAATATTTCATTTATCAATCAGCTAAACCACGATTTTTATGTTTTCATGGTTTTAAATGTAGTTGTTGTCTAAAACAAAAAGAAAACTATTGTAACACTTTTGCATCCTTTGGGAAATAAATATTAAAAGTAATATTATGTTTTTCTCTTATTACTAAAGAACAAGATAATCCCACTTAATAAATACCGCTTAACACAACAATATCACAAAACTAAAATCAGATGGATGAATGAATAAATTAATGGCTATAAATATGCGCGGAGAGGTAAGACAGACATACATACATATGTATATGTATGTATGTATGTATGTATGAAGGTATGTATGGATATTCTCTACTAGATACGGATGTTAGGTGTCAAAACAACTCGCACACGCGGCTTTCCAATAATATTCTTATGAGGCAATAACATTTTATGCCCTGTCGATTACTTAGAATTTAACATTAAAATTTATGTGGAAATTGACTGAGTATGCTGCAGTCATCTCCTATGCGTTTGCACATACATAAACCCATCCTGTACTATACTGTACTATAGGTATTTGTAAGAGTAAAATAATGCGTATCTACCTTGAAGTGTAAGTGCTCCAGAGATTTTCTCCCCAATATTTATTTTAAATGCAAAGTCAATGTCAAAGGTGTGTTTATATTTTGTATTAGTTTATGTCTATCAATTCAAAGAAAGAAGACAACCAAACATAAATCCAATAATTTTCAGCTCAATTGTTATACAATTGATGCGTTCGTTCATAACTTTTGCCTCTCAAGTTTTTATGCCGCTTGCACCAAAGTTAATGGGTTGTTGGCTGTAGCATCTGTATTGTAGTCTTCGTCCTAATTACAAACTATTCTTTATAAATTAAAAGTGAGGTTTTTTCATTGTTAGTTATCGTTAGCATATGAAAGTTTGTAATTAGAAGAAATAAGTAAATAATCAATGAACGTTGGAACGATAAATAAAAGGGGTGTCTTTATTTGCTGTAAATATTGTATCTAAATTTTTGTTAATTTTAATGTAAAACACAGAAAAAAATAGAGGCACTTTGTTTTCAATTAAGGTGTTTTTAGAATTCAGAATTAAATTTAATTACGGTTTCAATTAATTCAATTAATTATTTAATCAACAATTTTATTTTTTATATTTTTTTTCAAAAAAATTTTTTTTGGAAAGATTGAAGAAATAGCTATCAAAATTATTTTGGGCAAACTTTGCTAAGAGCAATAGGTAATAAGTTACATGGATGAGAAAAAACACCTGGTTGGCCAAAAGGTCAACATTTGACCCCCCTCTAACTCAGAGAGTTATTGACTGATCTTGTTGAAAAATTGTGTATAAGCTACTATCCAATAGGACTAACTATGGTGCAAATCGATCCTTTTTTTAAGTTGGTCCACCTTACGTGAAATGACCCATATATAAATAAAATTATTCTTCAAATAATAAAATTAAATAAAGATTCTCCACAATACAAAAACAATTTAGGTTCTTTACAAAAAAAAAAAAACTAGACTTAAACCTATAATATTTTAGCATTATTGGGATATGGAAAATTCGGCATCCCATTACTCTGCAGCCCTAAATGTAGTTAAACTGCAAACATAATATCAGTTCTTTTTACAGGTCATTAATATTTTAAGGGATACGAAATTCGTAAAATGTATGGATTTGAAATAGATGCAGAGTCTTTAGAATTGTTACGGTCTTGCGCAACTATTTCTCCAATCTAGACTTATTGTTTTCACATATTATGTATTTTGACTTTACAAGTTTTTGTATATCTTTGAATTGGCATTTACCTTATACTTAATTTTAAATATTTTTTTTTCTATTTTAGAAACGATATTAATAACAAATCTTTACGCCAAGCTAAGGAAGCTTAACCGACCTTTGGCAAGAGCAGTATGGATTTCTGTTGGCAAAGATAAATTAAATCAGTTTACAAGAAGTTTTACTTTTCTTTTACAGTGTTGTAAAAGAACATAAAAGGATTATAATTTGTTACTTAGTTTATCTTAAATTTAAAGTGTTATAGTTTTTTTTATATTGTGAGTATAAGTTTTTTTTTAAATCAGACAAGTTTTAGTTATTTTTACATATTAGTTATAAGATTTTTTTCCCACAAATTGCTTAAACTACTTGAAGTATATATATTTTTTTAAATTCTCCTAATTAATTGGCCAGAATAATATATCAATCTGTCTTAAACTCTGCACACAAAAAAAAAAAAAGAATTCTAGATTATTACTACTTGTTTTTAGAATATTTGAATATGAATCGTGTTAAAAATTTCAAGTACGATTTCGTTTAAATTTAAGAATATTTTTTTAGAATTCTTTTGTGTATGTATGTGTGTGTTACAAATATAAAATAATTAATTTGTTGAAGATAAAATACACAATTTTAAGACAAATTAATAAAATTAATGGTCCGTATTCATAGTTATGAACTAAAGTCGGTTCTTTTTAAAAACGACTTTAAATTAAAAACCTTTTATTAACTCTTTTGCTATTACAGTCAAAAATAAAGTATGTTTTTAATTAAACCAGCTTTAAGTGGGTGAAACATTATATATTAAAGTATTTTCATACAGAAAATATGAGGAAGTGGGAACTGTGTTCAGCTGATTTTTATATTGTTGACGAATGTAACAAAAAAGAATAAAATCAGAAATGCCAAAAAAATTTAAAATATGTTAATTTAAAAAAAAAGTAAAGAACTAAATTTAATGGACTTTTTGCCCATTTTAAATTATTAATTATAAAAATTGTTGTAATTAAAAAAAAATTGTACGATTTTGCTTTTGTGATTTGTTACATGTTTGTTCATAGCAATACAAAACAATTTTTTTGAAGTTTATAAATATTTAAAATATCTCCTATTTATTGACAATTCGTTTAGTTGTTAATTCTATAATACAAATGTTAGATTCATAAGTTTTTATTGACGTAGATGCATGTTTATACAATTTTCTTTTATTTTAAACTATTATTTAATAAAACCGAATAATTGGTGACATGCATTTAATCAGCAACATAGTCCTTAACATCTAATTGTAATAGAAAGATCAGTATTTGTGTTCTGTGTCAACACAAATTATTTCCGAAAATATGTACTTTTTTTAAGAAAAAGAAATTATGCGATTTCTTTTTTTAGGGTGACCATCCAAACTATAATTGTTAAACGTTAATCTTTTTTGATTCCTTTTTTTTTCAAGCACTGACAAACTTATTTTTATAAATTTCTTTAAAAATACATTAAGAAATTCTTAAATTTGTATCGACATTAATCTTAAAAAGGCTCTATTTTATATATTTCTTTTGTTTTTATCTGATAAGTGTCACTTTCTCCCTTTATTAATTAATTAATTAATAGTGTTGTCAACAGCACATTCGGTATTTGTTGTTCGGTAAACTTTATATTGTTTAACTTTTATTTTATTAATTTTTTGACCATAAATAAAGTTTAGCCAATTAACTGAGTGACACCAAATGTCGTTTGAACTTTTCTCCAAAATTTTTTTTTTGTGCAACATGTATGATTATGCAACAAACAAGACATAACACTTGCAGGTATATGTATCCGTTTGTTTGTTTCATATACATACATACATATGTCTGATAGTGTAAGGTACCCTTTGGTATATTAATATTAAAACTTGTGTGTACATACATACATACCTACATACGTACACATATTGATATTTAGACTCACACATTTTTCATTAAAGTTTTATGAAAAACAAAACTAGAAAAAATAGTTTAACATTCATCACTTTCAAATGCGGCGGTAAAGATAAAAATCTTCAATTTTTTTTACATTTTGCTGAAAGAAAACACATTTTAAACATTCATTACACTAAGAAATTTACATAATTGTCCTATGTCTGAAAAAATAGATAAATATGTACATACATATGTACCTAGAAAATATTCAAAAATGTGAATAAGTTGAATAGGCAAAGAAAAAAAATATTAATACAAAATGTTGCATGATTTTAAGCTGAATTTTTTTTTTTGCCTTAATAAAGTATAAAAAGGTGGGAGAAGAAACGGTTGGGGCACGATAAGGACATACATAAATCTAAAGAAGATTTTAAGATTAGACTGCAGAAATTGTAACAACTTTATAATGGTTAGGCCAACTAACTAAATAAATATTAAAAGGGCTGGCAGTTTTAGTCAGGTAATAATGTTGCGTTCAACACACTTGAGGAGCTAAAAAAAAGCTTGAAGTTAAAAAAAATGCAAAAAAAATATATATAAAATGTCTATATACAAGTGAAAAGCAAAAAACAAATCGCCTTGAATTTTTGTATTCACTTATTATTTATGAACCCGCAATTTAAAGGAGTCAGACTGACTAAGTAGAGGATGGCAGGACTTGAGTTTAGTTGATTGTTAGAGGAGGGCGCTAAATTTCTTTAGTTTGTTTTCACGTTGCAAATGTACTCATATAACGTGATACGTTTTGTTAAAAGTGAAAGAGAAAGAGGGGAAACTACAATGTTTTTAACAAGCCAAAAGGTAAATATTACAATTCTTTGAAATAATCACAAAAAGGTGTAGTTGCAGTATATGTACCGACAGACTGATGGACAGACAAATGGTCTTATAGTGTTAACAACAAGTACACCACTGTTTGTATACTGATATAATGCCGGAATCTTGTTTTATGTGATACATAGACAGTGTGTTTTAAGGTGATCGTTCACACTTATCCATTAGATGCCTTGATAGATGTTATGCCAAAATTGTTTATGATGGTTTATTAACAAAAAGGCCAACGAGAGAAGAAATAAAAAAATAAAACATCTCCGGCAACAACTCATGTATCATCATCATACATCATTGATTTGGACATGTTGGCGGTAAGTGCAACACATATTGTAACGATAGTGTTGTTGCAAGATAATGTATTTTTTTTTTTAAATTTATGCAGATGATAATAGTGTTGAGAGGAGGGAGAGTGGCACTGATGATTGGAATGTGTGAAAAATGAAGGCAACACTTTTTTTGGTAACATTGTTGCTCTAGGCCAATCAATGTATTTAGATTTTACCAAAATATACCCAACTGTTTTTAGACTTAAGAACCAACAACATTTAAATAAATCTTATTAAAATCAGTAAATAATGTTTATTTTTCTTACAGATTTTTTGCTGTATAAGAGAAGTAAGAAAAATGAAACCGTTTGTTTTAACAATTTGTTATGCAAACAATTAACATGATGTTATTTTAAATGCCAAAATTTAAGTATTAAAAAAGAATATAAAAACGACTTATTAAGTTAAACAATAATTCTCTAAAGTTTTCATAATTTAGTATTTTATAACCTTAATTTGTTTAACAAAATATATTTTGAAAATCTTTGTGTTTTATTCACTTTTTGTATTAAAAACTACACCCACACACTCTTATATACATATATACATATACTTGTATATTGTATATAAATGCATACATAGGTGTAAATGGCAACAGCAGCTGCAGATTTCTAATCATTCTGTTAAACTTACCCCCCCTAAAAAAATGTTAGTCCGACGCTTTTTGATAAATTGTAGATCAAAACAAATTTTTGTTTTTCTCTTTTTATACCCTTCACACATGTGGTAATGGTATATACAGGTTTGTCATTCCGTTTAAAATTTCTTCAATATTCATTTGCGACCCTATAAAGTATATATATTCTGGATCCTTATAGATAGGGAAGACGATTTAGCCATGTCCGTCTATTCGTCTGTCCGTGTGTATGTTTCAATCAAGTTTACGTAGCTCCCATAGGTCACCCAGGGTTGTATGTGGTATTAAACTTTTGGGAATACTTTCGAAAAAATCAGTATTGAAAACTGGCAAGAGCCATCGAAACCCGGCTGAGATATAAGCAAAAAAAGAAGACTGCCTCTGTTTTTTTTAAGTTTTTTTTTTACTCAAACATTATTATATTTGCGTGTAAGACATTTGGGAAATTTTAAAGAAAAACAATTTTCGATTTTTAAGCACAAAAAAATTTTTTTTTGTTTTTTTACACAAAAATGATTATATTTGTGGTTAAGACATGTCAATTGGGAAAAAAGCAAACAATTTTTTAACACAAAAATTATTATATT
>NDXZ01017543.1:0-10370 GCA_003055125.1 Paykullia maculata
TCATACCGACTTAAATACAATTTTACAGAGTCAAACTAGTTTATAATAATTATTGCACTAAATATTTGATATATAAAAATACTTTCTCAGTTATGGTAACCTTATATCTATTAAACTGAAAAAATATACTCAAAAACATTTATGTAACCTTATATCTATTAAACTGAAAAAATATATTAAAAAACATTTACTTTTTGGGTATCACGTATCTGGTACTTGTTTCAAATTCCAAAGCCGACATAGTAAAAACAGATAAAATATACATTTTAGTAACCTTTGTACTTACTAAACCAATAAACATGGAAATATAAGTAATTAAAATTACGTTCTTTACTATTCGAAAAAATTATTATAATTATATTTTCAGTACTTTTTTGACTTTCAAACGAATAAGATATAAAAAATTTATGTCTCTCGTTATCTCTCTCTATTTCAAGAAAAAATATTTTAACTAAATAACTACTACTATACAGGCATCTATTTTAGGAAAAAAAACCGAGATACACTTTTTAGGACATATGGATTCTCATGCAAATAAGAGTAGATTTTTAAGCCCTTCACCACAGGTGGCAGGAGTATATATAAGTTTGTCATTGTCATAAAGTTTATATATATATTCTGCGTCCTTATAGATAGAGTAGTCAATTTAGCCATGTCCGTCTGTCGAAATCAACTTTTTTTAACGCCCTGATGTACTGCGGACTCGTATTATATTTGTGTGTATGACAGCCTTTGAGGAAATTTGAAAACAACTAATTACCTGATAGTTAATGTATTAATTAACTAACGTGTAGGTAGTAAAGGGTATATAAAATTTGGTATAGCCGAATATAGCGCTCTTACTTGATTTTATTTAAGTTATGTCTGCCGAAATAAGTTTTAGAAAAAAAATATTTTAGAACATTTGAAACATTTTCGGAAAAAATTTTAAATAATTAATTTTAATATTTTTTTCTTATTTTTTTTTATATTAAACAAAGCGTTTAAAGTTGCTACAAACATAAACATAAAACACTGGGTCTTCCAATAAGTGGTTTTATTTTGAGTTAAAAAAAACATTTGTAAGCGAAATCATCGGATGTTTATATAACTGTAAGGAGGAGGGTATGCCGTTAATAATGGAAATCAATATCAGCTAAAAGGCAGCCATGGCTGCACTTACAAATTTGCGGCTTAATAACTTCCCAAGTTCCATCTTTGAGGTCTTCGATAGATTGTGGGCTATTGGCATACCCCTTTCTTCCCATTTTTTTATATTTTATTCGTTAAAATGAAAAAACAATTATAGTGATAACAAGTAGCTATTTTGTTTATTTTATATTTTCCAATAATCGAAAATTTTCAAAAAACCCTCTGCATATAAAAATATAAAAAAACATTGCTCTTTTGAAAAAAATGTTTAATGTATGTATTTTTTAAATAAAATCAGTTAAAAAAAACGTTTGAATCTACATCGACACCTTATAATAAAAGTGAAATTTTATAGGGAAAGAAATAAGCCTCTTGTGGTTTTCGAACCAAGTCCACTGAGTCGAAAGTGTAATTTTTTTATAGTTTTACTAAATTATTTTCCATTTAGGGGTTGTCTATTTAAATTATTTTTTTTCTTTTTGACTTTTTCTATTCCATAGACATTAAACATATTTGCAAAATAATTTTTCTTTTTCAATCATAGACATCAATGCCGCACCAACAACAGAAAAAAACAAACAAACTAACAACCACCCACTGAGTATTATTTTGAAACAAACCACAAAATCCTATAACTTTCAAAAAGGATCTCAAATATATTTTCAAGTGGTAGCAATGACAGCTAAAAGTAAGAAACAAACAAACAGAAAAACTTAAATCCTTGTTTTAATAGCAAATAAAAAGGGGGTGTTAAATTTCACACCCCTCGCAGGGTTCACAGTTAAAGTCGGTTGGCTTTTTTAAAACGAAACTTTTCGTTGGCACGTACCACCAGTAAGTAAATATTATGTTGTTTGTACATACATATGTATGTATGTGTGTGTGTGCAGGCCAATATCGTACGATGGAGGGTATTGTTTTGTGGGTGACTGAATATAGGATTTTCTTTCAACTTTTATTATCGCATAAAATGTTGTTATATTCGTATTAGTTTACTTGATGTCTTAGTATATACATACATATGTATATAAGTATGTATGTGTGTGCAAGTATGTGTATATTAGGTTTTGTCAAGTGTATGACAATGCAATTATAAATGGTGACAAAATAATTTCCGCTTTTGTGATTTTTATGACAGTTGTAGTTGAATAATTTTATTGACTCAAAAATGATTATATTAAAATAAAATCGCATTAAAATTACATTTTAATGTGATGTTGCCATTTATTTTGTTAGTCTAACTGCGCGTCCGTCCGTCTAACTGTCAGCATGTCTGTCTCTGTGTTACAAAATAATGATGTGTTTATTACATTGTTAACTGTGTTTACTTGTACATACATAACTAAAGGCTAAACAATTGAAACAGATGTCGTTTTTGTTCGCTGTTAGTTGTAGGTTTAGTTTTAATTAGATTGCACCACTGGCAATGATTTGTTATTTTTGTTTGATCAATAAATATGCTTTTAATTCTAAAGGGCTTAATTTTATTCATTGGCTTAGTGTTATTTCATAATTAACTTAAGAACTAAAGTTAAAGGCAATAAAAAAACGAATAACATAAGAAATAATTTGACAATTTTTTACGAAGACATACATACGTTTAAGGCATTTGTTGCATAAAACGTTAATTCTTTTCACAATCGATTTAAGAAGTCATTTTAAATATTGAAATGTGTCATATTCCTTATAAATTTGCTTTAAAGATTGTCTATCATTTGCCTTAAGTTTTGTGTTAAAAGGAATTTTCTAAAAGATTTTTGATTCATATAAAACTGTTGATAAATTTATTTTTAATAAATTTTGACGATGGACATTATGACTCTCCAAATTAAGTCTAGCTCCATTATAAGGCCTTTTCACCAAAATTACCTTAACGCCCACCAAACTGTAATTTTATTCAAAAAATACAAAGCCTTATTTAAATCTGTCAGCATTCACTTAAGGGCCACTTTCAGAGACCATCAACAAAAAAAAAAAAAATTGTTGAAAAAAATTTACAACAACTTTAGCTGACTTACAACCCAGCAAAAAATAATCGAACATTTGTAAGCAGTATATACTTTTAATTGGCATACGAATGTGCTTTAGAGTAAGCAGCCTTTACAAATGCAAAAATGTAAGGCAGAAAATTATAAATTTTTACACATTGCCTTACAGTAGTGCATACTAGAAAACACTACTGTATAGCAGTGAGAAAAAAGTTTTTAACTTTGGATGATGCACCAAAAAAAGAGCAAAAATAGAGCTAAAAAAGCAACAAAAGCCCATGATTCCATTTTATATTCACAGTGCTGAAGTAAGCGTCAAAGTGGCACATCGCAAACAAATTTCACGCCATACGTAAGCAGGTTTGTAAGCAATATGACCTTGACATTCCCTTACAAACCTGCTTATGGCGAAGCAGTAGTTTTTGCTGGGAAGTTTGATCGGATTTGCAATTAAAATTCAGCACAAATATGATTTACATAAATTGTATAAAGTTGTTTTTTTTTTGATATTTTGTAAAATTGTTTTCCTATTATATTGATTAAAAATCTAATGTTACGAAAAAGGTGCCTTTATCAGAAATAAAGTTAAGTATTAATTGATTGTCTGTTAATGTGGTAATTTGATTCTAAAATCTAAATCAATTTTAAAGTATATAGGTAATAGTCCTTTAAATAACTCTTAAGGAAATCGATGATATAAAAGCTTCGTGAAATTATTTATTGTAAAACTTATACAATTATATACATATAAGTATATATAGGAATGTTTTTGGATGTCAATAGATGATATCGTATACCAATTTTGATAGTCTTGTTGCCATCTTATATATACTGAATTTTAAAATTGAATATGTTTAGTAGAGATTAATATTTATCTCTGAAATCAGCACAAATATATTCAATTAAGACAACTTTAGTATAAGACAGTAACATTTATTACCTCAAAATCAAAAATTTTTCCATTTTAAAATATATTTGATAAAGGAGCAATTAAAACATTCCGTCCCTGCTCTTTGACATTTTAAATTTATCTCTTGTTTTTTGTACCATGATTTGACGCATATAATTGTTTAGATATTTGTTCTTTTACAATTTTAAATTTGTTTAACCCAAGTTTTAAATATTTTTTTTAATACATTTTATAAAGTTATTTGTTTTTAACTGCCATTAAATAAATATGTTTCCATACGTCGCGGTTTATTTATTACCTGCACACCTGTCGAATTTTCTTTCACTTTTATTTACTTGTACAAATTGTTTATTTTATTGTCTTATTTTAAAGTGGTCGATCGTCTTTTATCTGATTCGTTGTAAAGAGCTTAGAGGGCAGTTGCGGTAAAAGTTAAAGTGACGATTTTAATTTACCCTAATGTGTCTATAATTTGGCCCATTATAACAATTACATTAAGTACAATTTCTCCCCCACAAAAAAACACACACACATACACACAAGTGCTTTAAGTACCTTTGAAAGTGGTATGCAAGCAATCAACCCTTTTTAGTTAAGAACAATAAAAAGGTGATTGATATAAAATATATACATACTACTACTACTGTGTATAAAAGAAGGGCTTCCATGGTTAGTAGCTTTGGTTAATGTAACAAGGAACACCTTGTAAATAGTAAAACTGCAATGGAGTAGAGCAAAGGACAATTAAAAAAAGGGCCTTGGAAATTTCATAAGCCAGCCAAAAAAAGTTTACTGGAACTAGTTTTTATATTAAACAATGTGATTTAACTATTAGAAAGTTAAAAGAAATAATACTGTGATCCAGCTTCTGAACGTTACTATTACTTCCTTACTATTTTCCAAACATTTTAATAAAAATAATAATGTACACCTTTATGAATATATTTGAAAAAAAAACACAAACTGATCCAATCATAAAACTTAATTAAAATGATGTATTTTTTATGCAAAAATTACCAAAAATACAAATTAATTAAATAAACACTTTATGATCCTAATAATTTTGGGAGTGAGGGAAAAAATATCCTTTTTCTCCTGCCTGGATACGCGCCTGACACTCTATCTAAATGTTATAATGTTCGCGTTTATATTTCTCCACATAATGTTGACACCTTAATACACTACATGCATACTTATACTGCACGGAAAGAAATTATTAGTAGTTGTTATCAATCAAACTTGCTTTTTTAGTTTCATGAGCAGTGATTTTAAGGCTAAGAAGTTTAAAAATTAAAACTTTTGTAAATATCTTTGTTGAAATACAACGATAGAAATTACTGTTTCTTTCGGTTCTTCCTTTGCCGCCTCTAAGTGTTAATGTGACTCCTTCAACGTCTACAGACTTGACATTTGTACTGCACCAATTGTCTTGTCAGATCACCTGCTGAGTTCTTTATCGTGTAAAACATTCTTTTGAATTTTCTTATATGAGTGTTTGTTTAACATTATCAAGAGTTCAGGGTTAATAAACATTTGTATGCGAGCGGATAGAATAGTCAGTAATTTTAGCAAAGATATCAGTTTAAAAGAGCTTAAATGCATTGCATTTCATTATATCCTTCATGTTTTGTAGCTTTAGAATAACAAATATTTTATATTAGTGGTAATTTAAGTCAGCATCGTATGGGTGGATGTACTCTGGGTTGTCCAGAAATTCTTTGGTATATCATCTCGTAGATATTCAAAATAGACTGATAAGTTTTAAATATCTTTATTGCAGCCTCCATAAGTTTTAATAAGATTTCCCAGGTAAAAAAAGCTTTAAATGCTTTAATTTAAATGTTTTTTTTTGATTCTCATTAATTTTTTTCCTTATTTTAATTTTAAGACTCGCTCCAGCAGCATTCTCTTATATTAGTCGTAGTAATATTTATTTAACTAAAAACAATTTAATATTTATTTCATCTTGTGCTATTACTTATAATAAAGTTAAAGTATTAACCCCCAAATAAATTTTCCAAGTGTAGCCATTATATTCTGCCACGTTAAAACCAATAAAAGGGGTGAAGGCAGGACATATCGAAAGGATAAATATAAAACGCAGGTAAATTAAAATAAATGAAAATAATAACAACAGACGGCATTTTATTGTTTTCATAATACTAAAGTTCACACATGACTATTCACAAAATAATGTGTGTGGCTAAGGATTTATTAATAATAAAAAAAATATTGTATATACTTTAACGTTTTCAAAACTAAACTAAGTGTTTACGAAAAAAAAAAACAAAAGTTGTTGACAAATTGTTGTATTCGATATATATGTATGATATAACAACAAAAACAACGATATATAGGATAACGGAAGGCGAATATAAAATACACCAAATGGATGTTATAAACGCCCTTGAGTTTTAAGGATATGCCTGAATGACTACTAAGTATTTTTAGATATTTTAGCTCTATTGTTATTAACTACTCGTAATAATTACAGAGCAATTTTTTACGTTTTGATAGTTGATTACTCGTATTAAAAATCAATTGGTCTACCGTCAATATTTCAAATAAACCTTAAATGAATGAGTGACTGAAAAAACAACAGTCAATGGTTGCGTATTTATATGGCGGTAATTTAAAGTAAAATAAAAATTATAGATTATTTCCCTTTTAACTTTTTCAAAATGAGTCCTTTGCGTGTAGTTTTGTGGTTAAAATTTTCCTCTGGCACAAATTAATATGAATTGTTGATGTTTTTATGCCTTTCATCAGCGTTTAATTCTTAATATCCTTTAAACAAATCCTTAAATATATTTCGAAAAAAAAACTTTTGTTTTCCTTGGCAAAACTTTACAATTAAAACCACGTTAAAATCACATTTGCCAGAGTTTTTTTTTTGCATACACATTTAAAGTGGTCGAATGAGATTATTTCTTTGTGAATAAACGAATATGTAACTAATGACAGTATCATTAATCCTGTGCTTTAACAAAGCGTTGAAGAAATCACTTTACCAGCGGCGTCTAATACAAGCATACACCATTCATTCGAACTTAATTCACTCAAGTGATGCTGCTGCAAAACTTTCATCACGTTTCTGCAGGCTGGCAGTTAGTCCGTTACTCAAACAGAGCCATACAGTTTGTGTTTTCCTAAATGTATGACACACATCATATAAAAGAAAGAAATAAGTTCAAGACTATTTTTGACCAGTTTTGCTAAATGAATTAACTAACTCACTGGCTGACTGACAGCCACTTGGGCTGACTAGTTGCCTCACCAAAAGCTGTTTGTCATAAATGATGATGAAACACGCAACAACTGTTTAAACTTTGACGAAAAGTCTAATTTGTTGATAATTTGTTAAAGAGTCGTCTGTAAACTACATATACGAGCACCAAATTCAGGCCAGGCTAACTATTATTTTGTATAAAGACAATGATACTTTCATTTGGTCGCTTTTTTTTGATATGGGTATTTAGGTTTGTAAGCAAAAATAATTTTTTTCATTTATTTGTATTTCAGGCACCGACAAGAATTTCTGAAGCTGTCAGTTCAAGATTAAATGAACAAAATTAAAAAAGTACATATTATTTTAAGCCCAAATTACCAAAAATATTTCATAAAACTGTTAAAAATCGGTATAAAATTGACCTTAAAATAAATTTTACATTAATTTCAGCTTCTTCAGATACTAGGTCAACTCTATGAAACGCCCTAAATATCCATAAAACTACTAGAAATCGACATAAAATTTATCTCAAATAAGTTTTATGTAAACAAAGAATTTTCGACCAAATTTTGTGATAATCCATTTACATCCGTCGGCACCATGAAAAATAGCCCCAAACTAAAAATGAAAAATGTCAAAATTTTTTACATTGAAAACAACAACACGAAAGTTTGGGGCCATTTTTCATTTTAAATTTTTTTGATATTATTAAAAAATGAAAACTGGCTCCAAAGTTTAAAAATGGATCTAAAACCCAAAATGAAAAATGGCCCCAAACTTAAAAATGAAAAATGACCCCAAAATTTTTTATGAAATTACAAGGAAAGAAAAAATGGCCCCAAAATCAACAATGGCACAAAAAGTTCTAAAAATATTGGCAAAATAAAAAATTGCCCCAAAGTTAAAAAAAAAATGGAACTAAAATCAAAAAGAAGAAATGGCCCCAATTTTTTACAGTGAAAAAAAACAACACGAAAATTCGGTGCAATTTTTCCTGTTTTTAGGGCCATTTTTCCATTTTGAATTTTAGGTGATCTTTCATTTCGGGAATCACACAAAATTCTTAAAATCTTTGGGCTTTTTTTATTTTTCGATACCATTCAAAATAGTTAACTGAAAAGCGTTTATGAAAATAAGTGTTTACAAGTATGAAATAATTTCCCAAAAAAAGCTGTTAAGGCTGGTGGATTCGAATCACACAGGTCACAGGGACTTTCAACTCTGATGGTTTCCAAACACCGGCTTAAAGATTTTCTTGATAAAATGACTAACTGCGTCTTATGAACTCTATAACACTTTAGTCATGGATACTACGTCACGACGATGTTGCAAAAGTACTTTAGTTTAGCGAAGCCTGCGTTGGAAAACCATCAGAATTAAAAGTCCCTGTGTCCGGCTGAAGGTTATAGCGAAGCCGGCGATTCGAATCCACCGGAGTTTATCTTTTATGCGCCCGGCTGAAGGCCGTCTGTCTACAGCTTTTTTTTAAACGAAGCCCTTAATTGCCCCAAATTTTCATGTTTTTTTCATTGTAAAAAATTTGGGCCATTTTTCAACTTTGGGACCATTTTTCATTTTTCCATAGTTTTAAAAAAATTTAAATATGAAAAATGGCCCCCAAAAAATGAAAAATTTTGATTTTGGGGCCTTTCCTTGTAAATTCCAAAAAATTTTTGGGGCCGTTTTTCATTTTTGAGTTTGCGGCCATTTTTCCTTTTTGATTTTGGAGCTATTTTTCATTGGGTCCATTTTTCATGGTGCCAATTTGGTCTAATGTCGAAAAAACCACAAAAATACAACATAAATAATTTTATATTTTTCATTTTGATGTAGTGAAGGGTTCTATATGGCGAGGCTTGACCGACTATAACTGTTTAGCCGCAGCAAAATTTTTAGTATTGTGTACTTATTACCAATTTTTACCAGACCTTATTAAGCATCGGGTCATCGAAGCATATATAACAGTAAAGAGCATTAATATTATGATCTAAAAGTAAAATTTCTAACTTTACTTGATAAAATCCAACAGCTTTGTTTAAAAATTTGCAGAAGAAAAACCTTCAATGTCTGTACCAAGTGTCACCCCAGCTTAAGAGTTGATAAATTTTTTAGACTTGACTTTACAGTTATTTAAGTTAATATCCTTACTGTTTCGCCAAGCAGTCCACTATCATATTTAAAAAGCTGTATTTAAGTTTAAGTGTAACCCAAAAACCAAACGAATTTTTTATACATTCATTCGTATGTACAGAAGTGACACTTCCGTGTCTTGTGTATCTTTTCGACTAAATGCAACAAACAATATCTTTTATTTAAACTTCTAGTTAAATTTGAAGATTGATTGGTTCTGTAGTCTAACTGGCAATTTAAACACAATTTAGCCAAAAGGCGTTAACCAGTCTAATTGCTTTAAACTGTAAACAATTAAAACTCATCAACTTTAATTCAAAACATATATAAAGAAAGAAAGAGCAAGTTGTTTAAACATATTTTATGTTGAGTTTTTGTTCTCCTCTGATATATTCTTATACGTACTAAGTGTCATAACGACTTTTGAATTATGTATTTGCATGGATAAATGAATATTATGGCACTAGTATATTTAAAGAGTGAACAAGTATAGTGGTGGTCAAATATGACAAATGTTTTGAAATGTTTGGGTGGCTTTTAATTAAAAACCTTAAGACCATCAGTTAACATATGTCAGAGATTTTGTTTTAAAATTAATTGTTATTTTGCGAAGAGAAAATTTTAAGTTTTAACCAGCTTTTTAGGCACATTTAGAACAATAATGATAAAATATGAGATAAGCCAAAGGCTAAATGGATGTTACTTAAATAGGCCCTTAAACGAAAGATTAATGTTATTTGAATGTTTTCGTCGAACAAAAAGAACCTTTTACCTGGTTTAGAAGGAGATCCTGTAAAATACCTAAAAGAAACAGGAAAACAAAATTGCTTGCTATGAATTAACATGCAAATGAACTTGCAAAAAGTTCAAGTCTATTCAAATAAATGTCCAAATAATTTAACCTTTCACTAAAGAAATTGCATACACTTTACCCCTTTTTACAATAGCTGCTATATGATCTCATATCTTTTTAACAAAAAAA
>NDXZ01017570.1:0-10596 GCA_003055125.1 Paykullia maculata
TAAAAGAAAAACAGAAAAAAGAAGAAAAAACAGCTGTTTCTTGCAATTTCTTTTTTGAGTCATAAGCCACCTTTTCATAGGCCGGGTCACATATATATAATTCTACTGTACGTGGTTTTGCGACTGAACTCCTTCTAAACGGCTAGACCGATTCGAATGAATTTTTTTGTATGCATTTGGGTGGCGCCCTAGATGGTCTAGATTCACAAATCAGCCCGATCGGATCAGGGGGTGTGGCACTACCCACGCAACTGAAATACATTTTGTGGCATATCTTGAGAACTGTTATATCTATGGTTTCCAAAGTTTGTACAATTAACTCTTATATTATTTTCCTTATTCGAGCCAAAAATTATAAGAGTCGGACAACGGGGTGTGGCACCGCCTATACGACTGAAATACATTTTGTGGCATATCTTTAGAACTGTTACAATTATGATTTTAAAACTTTTTACAAATAACTCTTAGGAATGGTTAAGATTCACAAATCAGCCCGGTAGATGGCGCTACAGTCGGTACCTAGGTTATTTATCTATACTGCAATTAAACAGCTGAATCGACTTAAATACATTTTTGTGTATGCATTCCACTTACAATACATTCATTATTTTTTAATTAAAAACCAAAATATTCACTAAAAAAAATTAAGTATGGCAAAACAACGTTTGCCGGTCGGCTAGTTTTATATATATAAAAAAACTTCCTGTTATTAAGAATTGTGTTAATATTTTTCTTGATAGAAAATTTTAAAAATTTTTTCTGAGCCTCCCATAAACTTTTCGTATAAAGAAACGTTTTTCCATACATACATACATATGTATGTAGATAAACCCTTGTCAAATCGTCTCTTAAAGAAATTTTTTATAAATTCTATTTCTTTAAAAGAATTTAATATTTACTTTTTTTAATACACTTTTGCTGAAAGTATTTTTTCAATAAAATTTTCATTTTTAAAATCTTTGGTAAATTCAAATGAAATTTTTCTTTAAAAAAAAAAATTTTTCGGAAATATTTTCTTTCAAGATAATTAAAAACAATTAACAGAAAGTTACTAATACTTTTTGGTTTCAAAGAAAATCCTCGATGGATTCATAAATTTTTTTAAATTTTTAAATGTTTTTTCATAGAATATTTTTATAAAACAATTCTTAATTTTTCTTCATAAAAAATTGTTGACAAAATTCTTTTTATATGTATAGTGATTTTTTTTTAACTTTCGATATTTTTTGCATTTACTTAAATATTATTTTAATAAATTTCTTTTTAAAAAAAAATTTTGGAAAGTTTTTCTTTCTAAAAAAAAGTTCAAAATATTTTTATTTTTATTAAGAAAATTTTTTCTTAATATAAAATTTTCTATATTTTCTTCATTACGATCAAATCAAATAGGATGTATTTTGAAAAAAAAATTTCGCTTCTACTTTTTTCACAGTGTATCTACACATATCTTTTATACTAAAACTTCTCTTACAAATGAAATGTCATTCAAATTGTTGATTCTACACAAAGAATTTAAAGGAATTTTGTTAAAATCCAAGTCAACAACAAATAACAGCATATAAAATAAATATCATAAGTGTGTTGTTGCTCTCCTAAACTAAACAGGATTAAAAAGGGACTTTTTTTAAGCCAAATCACAAGAGCCCTTTATAAATACCTGAAGAACCTGTTAAGCACACAACTCACACAATTAAGTCGGACAAAAAAGGTAAAACAATTATGGACGACAGTAAACGACAAAATGTGTTCAACAAATGAAGCACCCTAGGAGAAATACAAAACAACAGAAAGAACAAATTATTAATCTCTTTAAAAGAAGGCGGCATAATCTTAAAGTCAATATCAAAACTACATAGAAAAAAAATAAATAAATAAAATCCCAATTACAATGAAAATCATTATTAAAATCCTTCAAAATGCATATGTTGTTTTGTTAAAATGACACAATTTTCGTAACACTTGAACTTCGTTTTGTATGCATGTGAGAGAGTGTGGCTGAACATGCAACCAAAAAAAACTAATGTATTTTGTTTAAGAGGCAAGTAGCTATTGTTTTATGAAAAAATCCGAAACAACAACAAAAACACATACGAACATTTAAAACTTGTTGTCCCTTAAGATGGACCTGTTTGAAAGTCACATTAGTTTTAAAATTTTTTTTTTTAAAGAAATGTGGGCTCAGACCCTATAATTTTCTGCTGGGACATTTGATTTGTGTTACACTTATTAAAAAAAACACACAACTGCTATTTAATTCTCTTCAAATCTTTTGACGAACTGTCAGTTTTTTTTCTTCTATACAACATTCATTACATAAAATTTAAAAAAAAAAACGAAATTATAATGAAACATATCTTTTGTTGACTTCCTTTGATGGTCCAGTCAGTGCCTGTTGTAATGACTATTATTAACTTTGACAATAGTTTTATAGTTTTTTCTATAAAGAATTAAAAACGATTTTCTGAAGGACAATCGTGTAGACAGAGACGATTCATTTACTGACGCCAATATTTAGTTAATAAAAGAATAGAGTTCATTAATCAAAGTTAAACTAAAGAATTATTAAATGTTCATTAAATAGATTTTCTATTTTAAGGATATATACATGAATAACACACTTGTTAAACGAATAACTTTTAAAAGTATATTTTAAAAATTGTGTTAGGTGATCGACAGAACTTTATTGCAACTTTAATAGATAAAATAATATGTAAACTTTCTGGGACTTGATAAAAGTTTTAAGGCATATCACAGAGTTAAATACGGAAATCCACTTACGAAAAAATGAAAATAATTTTAATGAACCTGATAGGTATCATCAATGGCGTAGCTAAGTCATTTTCTGGGGGGGTTGCCAAAAAGCAAAAAAAGGTGGCTTATTTTTTTTTTAATTAAAAAAAATTGCATATAAAAATATAATGCATTCATTTCAATTATATCGTAAACGGCAGTAAAAAACATATTTATTTAGTGATTTTTTTAATTATCTCCATAGGTTAAGATTCACAAAATAATAAAATATAAAAACGATATCAAGGTACAGGATTAAGATTATTCCGAAATTATTTCATTGGGACTGTGTTAAAGGCATGATTATCGAACTTATTTTAAACAAAAAATTTCAATAAGAAGAGAATTTTAGAATAGTCACTTTGGATAAAGAACTTACCCAAAATATGAATTTGTTTAACATACAAATAAAATATTTAAATAAAAACTTTGTCGTAATTTTGAAAATATTACGAATTTGTTAAAAAAAAAGTCTATTGTATTGTTACAGATATATATAGATATAGATACCGTCTATTGTATTGTTACAGATAATGTTGCAAGTGCCTGATAATTTGTAGAAAGTTTTTTATAAATCCGAAAATTTACTAAAAATAGAGTGGCTTTTTGAAATATTTTTTATACCATTAAGAATGGAGAAGAATGTTTACTAATTCAATTCAATTCAATTTATTATTTTCTTAATTTATAACATTTTTTTCTTATAATTTATAAAATTTACATTCATCCTTAATACTTAAAATCCCCGAAGCCTTATGGCTTGTCTGCGGGTAAATAATTATTTAGGAATTTTCTAGTTAGATATACTTTATCATCTTATTGCGAAGATAATAAATATTTCTTGTACATTTTCTTAATTTTTGAGTTATTAGTTATGTCACTTGAGTTCGTTGGCATTTTGTTGTACACACAAAAAAAAAACATGGTTGAGTATGGTTCCGGTAATATGATCACAAACAATTTTAAAATTCTATGATTTCTGAAATCATTATATGATTGCCACAATAATAATATGGTTGTAGTCATATTTTACGTCAATGCCATGAGCATATTATGGTTGTGAGAATCATTATATGGTTGTGATAATCATTATATGATTGTATTTAAACTTGGTTACGGTTAATCATATATATGATGCCTTTAGAATATATGATAACCATAATCAAAGAGTATGACTACAACCATATTATGATTTCAGTAATCATAGAATTTTAAAATTGTCTGTGATCATATCACCGTAACCATACTCAACCATGTTTTTTCTTTGCGTGTATATTCTTGGTAATAATACTTTCAGGGTTCGGTTACCGTAGCTATTCTTTGTAGTTGTGATTTTGAGGCGACCTTCTGAACGGAGTCGTATGTTGTATTGGTGGGCAATGGGTTGTAGAAGTCGGGAATCATTCAGGTCAGTCAGAATTATTAGTCGATATATATTTTTGACGTTTAGAATATTAAGCTGATGTGGTAGGTTTTTAGATTGTATGTTGCTGTTGTTGCGAGATGTTTGTACGTTTTTCTGATTGTAGTTTGTTGAGTTGATGTTTTCAATTGGTTTCATATTCAGTGTGTTTGTGCCGTTATTTAAATATATAGTGTTGTTGTTACTTGTTATGTTGTTGTTGTTAGATTGAGTGCTAAGGTGGTTCATATCGACAGTATGGTTAGAGACATTTCCGCAATTTTCTTGATTTTTATAAAGTATTTTAAGAAGACAATTTTAAGTCTGTTGGAGAGTCTTACAATAGGAAGAGTTTCACCAAGCAGATATACCATGTCGTATATACAATTCGGCTAACGAAAAATATACTTGGCAAAGTACTGTGTTTGTAGCAGCGTAGCTGAGGTGATATAACGAGTATCCAGCCTTACGTAGTTTCTTCTGTACTTCTTTGATGTGTATTTTCCATTTGGACGTGCTGTCGACGTATACTCCTAGGTATTTATATGTATTAACTACTTCAATTGTGGATTTGCAGTTATCTTGAGTTTCATTTGTCTTGTCATGTATGCTTAACATCGTGATATTTTAATTTTATATGATAGAGCTTAAGATAGAGCTTTTATTTTGCTCCAAGTTTTGCCTATTTGCGAATTATACTCTTTTCTATATGCACCAGATGAATACATCTGTAAGCGACAGTCGTCAATCACACCGATGCTTTGATACTTAGACCAACAATAAAATGGATCAATTAAAAAACTTTCACCTTTCACAATATATTTCTTTACACAATCACACTTGTCCATCATCAACTAATTAAAACATTTTAAACTTCCTGCTTTGGAAGAAATTGCCATTATTTTACGCTAAAACCAAAAACCGTACAATGTCATAAAATGCCAGACCGACTATTACATTACAATTATTTACTATTTAAACCAACTTAAAAAAACAAAGTAAAAGATTCTTATCAACAAAAACGTCAAAAAGACGGAAAACAAAGAAACACTAGCCCAGTAGTGATAGTGGCAAAACTGACCCAACCGTTGTGCTTGAGCAATTTAAGAAAAGACACTTAAAACGATGATTAAAACGAGGGGAAATTTAAAAAAAAGACAACAAATTAGCATAAAAAGACAATAAATGTTGTTGACGTACATGCACTTGTACAGCACAGACCAGAATAAAGTCGGGATGAATTAATTCACTGTATGGCGATGCTCTGCTATTAATGGAAAATTCTTTTCACACACACACACATAAAAACAACAAAGAAAGATCACTAGGATATAAAAGAAAAAACGAAATTGTCGTCTTAAGAAACAAACAAAAAATGTAACACCAGAAAATAAAAATTTTAAATAACTAGAATAAAATTAATGAAATTAGTAGAGTTTAAGTAGTGAATTATCATATGGCAGTGTTTCCGAATAAAGAATAGTGAACAAAGAGTTTAAAGAATTTTCTTTTTCTAAAATTTAATTCAAGAGTATTTAAGGGTATTAATAGTTTGGGAATCACTAACCTACGAACTGTTTTAGTTTCTTAAACATGTAAAGCACTTTAGCGAAGGAAAAATATTTCAACGACATTTACACATGTATAAATGCCTTTTTCACACCATGCTCTCTCCGTCAGTATTGCCATAGTCATGATTTTAATATATTTTTTGTATACATATTTAAAATGAAAACTATTTTTGCCTTAAAAATATAAAATTTTCATAAAAGCTAGAATAAACAGAAAAATTTTTGTAAATAAACAAATAACAGCGCTTTATTTTGTTTTTATTATTTATATTTTTTATTAGGAAATACGACTTATGTATGTAAATAATAGATGGATGTAAAAGTTGGCGTCTTATGCTTATTTTTTTGGCAATTATTTAAATACAGCTCAAAGTATATTTTATATTTTCCACAATATAGAAAATGTATAAACGTCATATGGGAGGTGAGTCACTTCACATTGCAAATTTTGGGATATTTAAGTCCTATTGTCTAAAATTATTGCCTACATAGAAAATATTTAAACTTAAGGATATGCCTTATATGGTAGGTGGGCGTGCCATATTTTACGACCAGCTTACTTACGTATTTGTGTGGGTTATTCGCAAGCAATATATGCAATTTGAGTAGCGTCTTTTTCTTCTTCGGAAATACTAACAATTAAAGGCATCTTACAAGATGCCAAAAAATACTCACTTGTGTACGTAATATATCACAAATTTCGATAACAGTTATTTGTTATTTGTTTGGCTTTTAACTGTTTGTTATATTGGCGCTATAACTTTTACTGCATAGAATAAGATGTCTGTACAGTGATCGAAAGCTAATTGAATACCATTTGAGTTCTCAAGGAAAGAAGCACATAAAAATAATTTATCAACAATTCTCTTTCAATAGAGAGGTAATGACAACTTTTTTTGTTGGTTGAAAGTTTTAACATTTTCTATAAGTGATGAGATTTCTGCAAACATATACTTTTTTTTGCAATTTTCTACAAATAAATATTTTATTCTTTGTATAGAAAATTAAAAACAAAACGTATTTAAAAAAAATAATGGTATAGCTTTTAAAATAAAGATAACATTTACTAAATATTATCTAAAAGTAAAAAAATATAAACAATAATATTAGTGTCTCACAACATAATAAAAAATTTTCTTCAAAGTGCATTTATTATAGAATGATTTTCCTGCTTTCCGACAAAAGTTTTTTGGCAACACTGACTGCTCTTAGCCATTTACTCACCCTCCAACACACGCAAACATCAGGTGGTTGCTGTTGTCGCTACAAATAAAAATGCCACACGGAAAATGTGGTGATAATAATTGTATTTTATATTTTTAAAAATTAATATGCGGTGGGAAATTTTCTGTGTGACATGATATATACTAAAGTTAAATTAATATCGGTTTTTATATGAGTTGCTTCTTCCCTTTATCCAGCCGTTTAAATTTAAAAACGTTTGTTGTTTTTTGTCTTTTTTTTAAGGTTATGAGACAAAAATTATGCAAATTGGATCATTGTTTTGGAGAATATGGTCTTGGTCGACATCATTATTTCATATATTTTAAATAAATATTTTTATTATAAAGTTTTTTTTTTCATCTTGGTTTTTTCATACGTTCAGTAGACATAATTTGTTAAGCTAAATTGCTGGGAAAAACACAAAGTGAAAGATTTATACCAAAAAAAAACTTTACTTGAAAGAAACAAAGTTGCTAATTTCACAAAGACACTAATTAGCAGTGACTGTCGTTTGGAAAATATTACTAAGACATGAAATATTTAACGGAAGTGATTCTAATGAGGTTGCGCTAGATATTTTTTAACTTTAAAAAAAAAAATTAAAGAAGTAAAATGTTAGTTGCTAGCTATTTAAATATATTTACACTATTTAAATAGCTAGTTTAAAGCTAGTTAGTAGTAGTAGTAGTATTAAAGCTAGTTTAGAAGAAACTGCACTGAACGATAATGTTATATTGAATTCCTTAAAGTTCAATTCATTTGGACTGCCAATTAGATAAATATTTGATGGCACAATATTTAAAACCACATGCAATGTAATATTTAAAACGAGACTAGTCTTTAAATATAAAATTATTGAATGATTCTTCACATTAAAACTCTATATAAAATATAAATTTCACCAAAGCAGATTAAAACGGAAAAGCAACAAAAGAAGTAAAACTGTAAAACATAAGCTTTTAACACGTTAGCAAACATTACAAAGGACACTAAGTTGATATGTCCTGCAAATGAAAGCATGGAGAAAAAAAGCAGGAAAACGATTAATACAGGATATACATAAATTGGTTTTTGTTATAAATAAAATATCAGCATAAAGACACGCAACATTAAATACAAAACAACACAGTACAACAAACATTCACGATATTATCAGTGAAAAAAAATATTTATTTACAAAACAAGAATAAAAAAATCAACATTTAATAATTTTCAATTTCAAATGACTGGGAGGGGGCAACAGAAAAAACAATGCAATGGAAAAAATTTACATGTATAAATATCAATTTAAGCTGAGTATCATGTTAATACAAGGGTGTAATATCACATGTAACACATGCAGATTACAACATGACAAACAAACACTCACTCACATCACAATCATTATCAACATCTCCCAGAGTAACAACTCTATGCACCACCTAAATGAAAAACTCGCGATTTTCCCTCTGAATGTTCATGTACTTGTACCCGCTTTTGTAAAAAGAAAATAAAAAACAGTTGCCCCCCGTTTATTCAGTGAAAAACCAATTTTAAATCGTAAAAAAAGTGAATGGAAAAATATGAAAAATATTTTTGCAAAAGCAATGAAGTGATAAGGCCACAAGGGTACATTTTAATTTATAAAGTAAAATAAAAGAACACAGAAATTCAGTCATGTTTTTTGCAGAGTTGTCAAAGCTTTTATAAGGATAAAATATGCAAATATTTCCGGCCAAAGTTTTGTAATACTTTTATCGTCGAAACCAGCGTCAAGCACTAAAAATTGTCATAATACTCATGAACTTTATGACATTTTCTTAAAGTTTTTTTGGCTTGGACCAGACCAAGAGGCTTTAAACTCTAGCGTTTCTTAAGTTTTATATAATAAACTTTACTCTTTTAATGTTTAATGGGTGTCATAAGGTTCATGCACATAAACGTGTGTGTATATTTAGTACGAGCTCAAGCTCAGATTAGCATATAAAATAAACAAGCTCAGGCCAAACAAAGTCTCATTAAAATATTCCGCCAACCAAAGCAGAATTCGAAGAACAAATGAACTTTGTGCAAAATATTAAACCAAATAAGAAAAATTATGTGTTTAAGTTTTTAATACTGAAAAAATTTTTTTTTAATTACAGAGAAGTAATTCTCTGCTTTAACACCATAAAAGTTACTTCTGCTTTCAGAATACAGTTGTCCTACAGCACTGGGCAATTACTTAGAAGCAAAACAAGATGTTGGTTCTAACTCTCAAGTGGAGTCTAATGACCCCGTTTAGACAGCACCACACCACTCGTAATTTTTTAAGTACTTTAATAAATTTTTTTTTTATATTTCAAAATATTTGCTTGCTCTGAACCCTAATGGCTACTTCATATATAATTTTAGCTCATATGAACCTAATGTTTGACAAAAAGTACCGAATACCCATTATTGGTCCAATAGCATTCAATTACGAGATTGCAAGAATCTATAAAACTTAAATGAAACTACAAATTTGGGGTTGCTTTTTGGACCCACCAAAACTCCCATTATTAACATTAAAAAGATTTCATTGTAAAACGAAGATGTAAAAATGTAACTCAATTTCTGCTAGAGATTTAAAAATCCTTAAAGTCTTTTTAGAACCCTCAAAGTAAAGGATGACCAATATTTCACGCAAGATTCAAAATACATCGCGGTAAAGGGTTGCCAATTAAGAAATTAAAAGAGCATTTAACAAATGATGGTTAGTTGTTGAGGATTCAATTCTATAATACAAATAATTTCATCATAAATGTACAAAATAGTAGTTGGTCTCTTGACAAAGATTTTCTTTATACAAGGTGGGCCAAAAGAAGTCATCCGACAGACGAATTGTTACGCAAGAGAATAGACACGATTATTCCGCGTTCTTGGGGAGTGTATCGCTCCATGGCTTGTTCACTTGTATTCTACATCTGTCTAGCTCAGAAATGTCAAAACATTTGCCATTGGCCGCCATTTGCTGTCGGATGACTTCTTTTGGCCCGGATGACTTCTTTTGGCCCACCTTGTTTAAGAGATGATAGCTTTACAATTATAAAGCTGACGTGTACGATGCACGACAAAGCAGATAAAAAAAGAGAAGAAACAAAAATGCCGAATGGAATTGGGCAAGTCTAGTCTAACATTAATGTAATACCTTAACTTCGTTAAGTAGAACTGAGAATATTTTTTATTTATAAACATGTTATGCCAAACGAATTACATTTATCACAATTGATAAGCATGTTTGGTTTATTTCTTTCTGTTTCCAGGAAAGAATTTTAGAGCAAATAAATAGGCCAAATTCTTCATTTTCATTGTTAGAAATATAAAAAGTATGACGTTATTACTAGAAGTTAATAAAACTAGAACTTCAACATTCAAAAAGTTCTCCTTTTTACGTTTAAAAAAAGTTCATAACCTAACTAATCAAAGTCTAATTAGTTCATAATATTTATACCTGACACCTGAAATCCTTTGCCCCTTCCCCCTTTTAAATTCTTCATACGTAATACTGACGCTATTTTAAGTCAGAAATTTATTTGCTTCATTTGCTATTTAAAGGATGTACACTCCAGCTGTATAATCTATGCATGAAAATTCCTCAAACCGCGACTA
>NDXZ01017584.1:0-10051 GCA_003055125.1 Paykullia maculata
GGTGTTAGTCCTGTTTCCTAGCACCCATATAAGGGTGACGTTTGAATGCGTCGCCATCCAATTTAAAGACATGCGGCAATCGCGGACAATTTTTGATGTCGAGAAGATATTAGTCAGGGCCCTGATAGCGGACCGGCTGTCGGTGAAGATCCTTATATTCCTGCCGAATATCCTCTAGTACCGTAGCCATTTCACTGCTTTCATAATAGCCGATATTTCGGCCTGAAGCACATTGCATTCGTCGGGTAGTCTAAATGATATCCGAATCCCCATCCGAGCGATGAATATCTCCAATCCCATCCTCCCTCAACAACCGTGCTTTTCTTCGACCCCTCTGTCTATTCATCAAGGTCAACATCCCCATTGTATTCCTCCGTACCAGTCTCCGAGATGGTGAAGGAGAAGCCTCTACAAAGGAAAGATGTTGAGGTGCAGAAATCAATGGAAGTCTATAGTCTCAATGATGCTTGCGTGACCCTATGTCCTGTGATTCCCGCCCACAGCATGTATTCTCAACGCAGTATTAAGCGCCAGTTCCCTCACCTGAAGATCTGCCGGGAGCCAGTTCAGCATTGTGAAGAGCGACTTTGTCGGTGTCGATAATATTACGCTCGTTGTCAGAATCGCCATATTGCGCATAGTCCTCTCGACCCGTGTGCGCATCACGTCAGAGCCCTCCACCCGACTACAGACCCGTAGAAAAGTATCGGCCTGATCACCGTCCTATGGAGCCAGTTCGCAACCCTAGGGTTGAGACCCCAAGTCTTGCCCATTGCGCGTCTGCATACATAGATCGCCGTTCGTGCATTAGCAATTCTCGCCTCTATGTTCGCCTTCCAAAAAAGTTTGCTATCAAGGACAAGTTCGAGCTATTTCGTGTTGTCCAATAAAGTCAGTGCCATCCATTGATCACAGGAAGGTTGAAGGAAGAGATTTCGTACTTGCATGTAAACAGCACAAGCTCCGTCTTGGCGGGGTTGACAGCCAAACCATTACCCGCGCTCAACTCACTGAGTGATGGTGTTGAGGTGAATGCCGGAGATAGCCACCGCTACGTCAGGCATAGGCAACAGTTTTGAAGCCCATTCTATCCATATCTCCCAGTAGCGTGTTAAGAGTAATGTTTCACAGTAGTGGTGATAGTACACTGCCTTGGGGGATGCCCCTGTTAGCCATTTTGACCACTTCCGCATTGCCCATTTTGAATTTTAATATCCTGTGCGCCAGTAACCCGGAGATGAGTCCAACTATTGAGTCATCAACACCAACGGCCTCCAAAGACCGCACAATGGAAAAAGGGTTGGCGTTGTTGAAGGCACCTTTTATGTCGAGAAAGGATACCATGGTGCAGTTCTTAAATTCGAGCAATTTCCCGCTGTATCCAACCAGCAAGTGAAGTACGTATGTTGGGATTTAGAGAGGAGGTTGATATCGATCCTCGTTCTAACGTTGATGTCCATCAATCTCTCCAAAGTTTTAAGTAGAAAAGACGTGAGACTGATAAATCTGTAGTCCTTTGCCTTCGTATGTGACGCTTTACCTCCCTTAGGAATAAAGACAACGTAACACGTAGTCCATTGCGTAGGAATGTATGACCAAGAAAGGCAGGCCCTGTAAATGTTGAGTAGCCATGAATGAACTATCCTAATGTTACGTTGCAGGTCCGGAGGGATAATGCCATACGGTCCAGGCAACTTGAATGGTCTTAATTAGTTGATTGTTAAAGTCAGCATATGTATATCCAGCGATATGGAAGAGGATTTTCGATTCGGTTCGTGGATCCGTTAAAAATCTCCCTCAACTGGAAGACATCCCGGAAAGTGGATGTCCAATAGGACTTCTAGTGATTCTTCTCCACTAGTAGTCCAGGTGCCATCATTCCTCTGAATAAAGCTGGGTACGGGAGGGGATCTTGACAGTAACCTGCGCAGGCGACTTGCGTCCCAGGAGCTTTCCAAGTTGCAGCAGAAGTTCTTTCAGGCGTCCTTCTTAGCACTCCTTACCTCATTCTTGAATCTATTGAACGAATTCTTATATTGAGACCAGTCACCTGTTCCCGTTGAAAAGTTTTCTGCAGCGTTACCGAGTCTCGTTTTTGGTGGGTGACCACCAAGGAGGATTCTTTTTGCCCTTAGGCATGATTGGCGGGCACGCCATTGACGTCGCCTCACTTAAAGAGTCGGAGAGTGTGGACATAGGTGATTCTATATTCTCAGTCGTGTCAATCGAGGGTGGAGGGGAAAGCAGGTGTCTGAGTCGACAACTCTGTCTATCTTCCTTCTATTGACAAAAAATCCAGCCGCCTCATGATCTATCATCAAGCGGAATTCCAGATATCAATGGTTTGAGAGATAGCAATCAGATGACAACCTTCAGTCTCTAATCAGGTCAGCCTGCTCCTCGCTGACCATCATAATGTCCAAGACCTTCTTCGGTTCGAGGTCATGAAACTGGGTTCTGAACCCCTGTTAACTATTTGCCAGATCGTTGTCAAGTGCAAAGTCCTCTATGAACTTAGCCTGTATATTGGTGTCAGTGCTGCCCCATATGAAGTGGTGAGCGTTCGCGTTGGCCCCTATAGCCACCGAGATCTGATTTGCCTCAGCTGAGCCGATCACTTTCTGCATGATGTCGCCTGGCGGTGGGGCCTTGTGATCGTGCGCGAGGTAGCAAGAGAAAATTCACCAAGTTCGTCCATTCATCTCCCATGCTGTAGTCACTATAACTTCATCACTGTAATCAGAAAGGATGAAGATATTAAGTTGCCCCTTGGCCAAAATGCAGGCCCTGATCTTTCTTGTGACGTTGGTGTACAGAAGTTTGTACCCTTTTGCGTTAAGACCAAGAATCTAGCCCTTTTTGGTCCAGGGCTCCTGGATTAGCGCTATATCTTCACATCGCTCTGTGACGCGAAGTATCAATGCAGCAGATGCCGCTTTTGAGTGGTAAAGGTTACTCTGTGTAAGCTTTGCCATGATTGGAGTCTTCGATGACAGTTACGTTGGCGTTCTCTAAATCGGTATCAAGAAGGGCGTCCTCCACTACTTCCAGACGACCAAGGAGATCACCGATCAAACCTGGATCTGACTGATTATCTACCTGGGAGCCTGGAAGTCGGGATCATCGATTGACTCGATTATGTTTGCCTGCTGGTCCGCCAGCGTACAACGGCTGGCAACAAGGGTGGCAAGGTTGTCGTCACCTAAGTAGATGTTCAACCTAATGCTTCCGAAACCGAAATATATTGTGTTTTTCCTCTGCCAAAGTGGCGTCAAAGATTCCTTATTAAGATTTATGACCTTTCTCTCTTCCTTATCAGTAGCCGTAACCTTGATTATTTTCCAGTCGTGTGCTTTCGCTCGGTTGTAAGGCCATCAACCGGTTTTCCATCACTGTTTTTACTGTGGATGGTTGACACGGATGTGTCAGAAGATGATGCGGAAGTGCACGCAGCACTTGTTGTGTTGGCCGAAACGGCAGGGGTTTGGGTAGCTTAAGAGCTGCTTGCCCCGACGGGCAGAGGCACATCGCTGTCGTGCTTGTTTCTGCTAGCAGCAGATTGTTTACAGATGGCCAGTTTGGGTTTAACCGCTTGACAATCTGCTTTGTTGTGTCCGCCTTTCGACGAGATGTTTGTGTTTGTTCTGTTATTATCCTTGTTCTGATGTCCACCTGAAGAATTCAGTTTTGTTCCCACGAGAATGCACGTAAAGGAAGGGACCATCCGCGCAGTGACGGCTTACATGGACTGTGCAACAAACATTACAACCGACCTTTGCCCTGGCATCGAAGGGGAGACAACTAGGAACTAGTCTTCTTTAACTGTAGTGTGTTTGACTAGTCGCAGTTACCATGCCTTATGCATGTTACTCGACGCCGACACTTTGTTGGCATAATTGTCCACACTGCACCGCTGCTGGCTAGCATGTATTATGCTAAGCCAGCAGAATCCCACGATAAGTATAGTTAGACTTAAGACTATTTGTGTAAGTTAATTTTAAGTAAATGGACAATTAATAAAGTACTATCTTAGTGGACAGTTGCACTAGCGGCTGTCGTCAAATAAACAGATAAGAAGTTTTAACTAAAATAACAAGAATGCAAATAAAACAATCTAAATATATTATATAACCACTGACTAGCCATTCAGGTTCTCGATATTGCTTCCACAACCTTAACCTTACAAGTGGGTTAGTTTTGGTCAGCGGGTTTTGCAGTGGGCATAAGAGAGAGAGGTGTTGCCATTGCTTGATAGATAATTCACTAAATGTATCTATTATCCTGGCAGTTCCTAGAGACAAGAGGGTGGACAGAGTGACCGTTATGTATCGCTCTGCTCATCCTCGTTTCTCATTCTCCTTATGCTCATGAGTATGAGAGAGATAGGTGTTGACATTGATTGATGGACCATTCACTTAATGTGTCCATTTTCCTGACAATTCCTAGAGAAAGGGGGGTGGGGTGGTAAGAGTGACCGTTTTGCAAGTATCGCTCTGCTTATCCTAGTTTCTCATACTCTCTATGTTCATGCAAATAAACCTGGCTTTGTCAAGATACAAAGTGATCCGTTACATGAATAGTATCACTATACACACCGACTAGCTCAGCATCTATTAAAACTGTTCCAGTGGGAGAGTTTAAGTAGATACCCTCCCTTTCCACCACCTGGAGACGCGTCCAATGGGAGAGTAGGCAAGCTCCATTCGGGGACAAACTCTACATTAAGCAATAATAATACGATACGAATTATAATTTCGGTACATTCCAATTATCAATTTAAGCAAATTTTTTTTCATTTAATTTCAAACTAATAAAATAATGTCAATAATAATCTGCACCATGAGTGGCTATGTTGGTGTGCGGTAAAAACGAGTACCGACTTTGAATTATGCATTCTAGCTGATAAAAAATAATAATAATAAGGAATCATACCTGGGTTATCGGAATCCATCACGTTTACTTCAAAAACTGGCACTTTTATCCAGAAATGTGTTATTTTATGTGTTTACCTTTACTTTTTAAAATTCAAGTTGGGCCGCGTAAATAGTGAATTTAGACCTATGTGCATCGTAGTGACGTCATATGAGATCACTGAACGCCCGTCGTCTTACCGACGTTCCAACGAAATCTGTGCAACATATTTTAGGGCATTAGTAATTGGCGTATAATGTACATATTTGATCGCATATTTTCTCAAAAAAGGGACTATTTTTCGTTTTTGGTTGAAATTTGTGCGATACGATACATGATACGCACCATACAGCCGCCATAAATTTTGCCATGATAAAAAATTGAATTTAAAAAAAAATTTGTTTGTTGTTGTATTTTGTGTTTGCTGGTTCTTTTTGTTTTACTTAAATAAAACTACGATTTATTTTTGTTTTTGTATTTAATGTAATATCATTTGTATTTTGGTTTTTTGTTAAATTACACAAATTGTATGTTTTTTATAGTTTGAGTTCTGTTTGTTATTTTTGTTCATTAGTTTCAATTTATTGTTTTAATTTAACTTTAATTAATAAGGTTTAAGAATTAAAGATAAAAAAAACACTTGTGCAATACAATGTTACACGTTTTTAGATAAACAAAACCCTTGTTCAATACAATGTCACACGTTACATATCAACTGGTTGACTGCAAAAAAACGACTGGTTTTTTGATTTATTAATTGTGTCAAGCAAACATGAGAAATAAAAAAAAGGGTGAAAAGAAAGGGAAAAATAAAGTGCAGTGACAACCAAAACCGTGTGAACTATGAACGTTCCGGCCCCAATGAATCGGTGTTAATACAGCTTAGCTGGTGGTCCTACAAAAGTATATCCCAACGCAGTTTGTTGGGCGACGACATGACCCATTTCCAATTCAATGGCCCCATCTCGGCGCACAGAGGGATTAACGTCGGAGGCTAATTCCATCTCAATTCGGGTATTCGATCTAGGGTCCATGTCTGCCAGTGTATCTTCAGCGAATTCTTCATATGATTTTTCCTTGATCGGAGCTTAATAGGTTCGCCTTGGTAACTCATCGGTAACAAATGCCAAAATTTGTCTTTTAAACTTCATATGACTGTTACGAGCTCGTACGTGGACGATGGAGAATTGTTGACCTTTCATTTTTGTTTTTTTGGAGACCCATGAACGATGAAGCGATTCGAGAGGTGATGCTGGTTTGACTAATCACAGCACGCATGTATGACCAGTCGTCTGTTTTTCCCGTGAGGCGATACGTATTGTGGCAGTTGGTACAAACACGTTTGGCCATGAAAAAGGGTCATTTTGGGTTGTTTGGCTCATTTGCGTTTTTGTTACTTTCTTGGTCGATCTCGTGTCTTCGTGTTGTTTAGGTTTGGGGTCATGACTTTTTTTTGCTGTGGAGCGTCGTGTAGCAGGGTGTTGTGTCGTTTTGTGCAGACTCGACAACCATATTAATTTCTACAATTGTTTGCGAGGTGTGATCCGGCTAAACAATTTAAACAGTATTGCTTAAAGATGACTGTGTCATATCGCTCATCAGCACTTGCATCTAGGAATTTGCGGCAAGTTTTGAGGGCGTGATCTTGTTGACATAAACCACATGACCATTGCCAATCAGCAGGACGTTCAGGTTGACTTCGGGATGCCATTCTATAAGGGCAAGATACAAACATGAATATAAATAAGATGGTTGATTCTGAGGTAATAAAACAATTTTCGTAATTGGTCGTGTATAATTTTTCAACAACTCTAACGTTTTGGTCTAAGCCATTGTATGTCTTTATGATTCGCCCTAATTGCCATTCGTTGGGTGGCAAATTGTCATTTTTGATGACAACCAAGTCGTTGATTTTAATGTTGTCACGTAGTGTCTTCCATTTATACCTGCGATGTAGTTCGGCTAGATACTCGAATTTCCATCTTTGGCAAAATGATTGATAGATGACCTTCAAACGTTTCTAGTGGTTGATGAGAGTCAGATTTTCGCTGCTTACATCAGGTTCAGCTGGGGTCAATAACGGAGTGCCAATAAGAAAGTGTCCGGGAGTCAATGGATTAAGGTCATTAGGGTCATCGCTAGAAGGACTTAAGGGTCTAGAGTTTAGGCATGATTCTATACCAGTAAGAATTGTAGACAATTCTTCAAAGGTAAATTTCATATCCGGTACTATCTTTTTCAAATGAGTTTTGAATGACTTCACACCGGCCTTTTAAAGCCCACCCATGTGTGGGGCTCCAGGGGGAATGCATTTCCAATCGACATTTTGGTGATTATAATGTTGAATGAGTCGATTTTGAAGGGACTTCATAAGTTCTAGACGATCCTTTTGTATTAGCTCTGCTGCTCCGACTAAGTTTCTTCCATTGTCTGAATAAATTATAGATGGGCAACTACGTCTGCCAATAAAGCAGGAAAATGCTGCTAAAAACGATTGGGTTGACAAATAACTTGCTGCTTCTAAATGTATCGCTTTTGTAGCGAAGCACACAAATATGCAAACGTACCTTTTGTAATACGGCATGCTCTTCCTGTAAAATGTTTGATCTCAAAGGGTCCTGCATAGTCTATTCCAGTTGTTGCAAATGTTTTAGACAAGGTAGTACGGTCGGGTGGCAATGAAGCCATAATTTGTGTCTGTGTGAGGTTATTGTATAAAATGCAAGTTTTACGGTGATGAATGATGTTTTTCGCTAGGGGTTTCAATTTGAATATCCAATATTCTGTCCGAAGAACTCGAGTTATCAGTTGATTTCTTACGTGTAGGGTAATCTTGTGCGTGACTTCTACTATCAACCTTTATCATCTAGAACTCTGCGGTAATAATATCGGATGACGTTCATTGTAGGTCAAGGCTGGTGATTGAACAAGTCGACCATTTGCTCGAAAAATTTCCTTGTTATCGAGAAAGGGGTTTAACGACAGAAGACTGCTCTTCGAGGGTATTTTCTGTTTGTATTTTAAAAGTTTTAACTCTTCTTCTCTTGAGTCAAATTTATGAGACGAATTTTAACAAATTCTTTTTTTTCCCTTGTAATTTCCGATGAAGTTGTCTGCGGATAGGTTCGGTTCCTACTTGAGTTCCTCCAGAACCCAAATACATGTGCAAGTACTCTATAAGTGAGTGATAAATTTGAAAAACAATTTAAGGGATCTTCCCATGTAATGGCTGTAAAGGTTTTTACAACTCTTGCCTCTATTTGTGTTTCTTCTGGTTTTATCGGTACGGGCCATTGATTTCTAGGAAATGTTAGCCAGAAGGGTCCAAACCACCACAAATCGTTCTTTTCTCATTCTTGGGGTGTACATCCTCGACTGGCAATGTCTGTTGGGTTTTCTTTGGAGCTGATATGTTGCCAATTTTGGTGTCCAATGTTATTTACTATTTCTGAAACACGATTTCTTACAAAGGTATTCCATTAACAGGGGGGTTTCTTTAACCAGGTCAGTACAATCGTTGAAACAGTCCAGAAGTAAGTGTTATACTTCTGTGTTGCAATGAAAGTTGTTTAATAGAAGCCACTCTGGTCTTTAAAGCCAATAGAAATGCGAATATAGATGAGTCTTCAGACTGTATTCGGACATAAAGGGTCGCAGCGTACGCCTTTTCTGAAGCGTCACTAAATCCGTGGAACTCTATTTTACAATTTGGGCTATATTTTATCCACCGGGGAATTTTTAGAGTGTTGATAGCAGAACAATTTTTCACAAATTTTTGCCATTTGAGACAAGTGAGACAAGACCGTGTCTTAAGGTTACCATCCCAGTCGATTTTATCTAACCAAATCTGCTGCATGATTAGTTTGGCGTTTACAATTACTGGTGCTATCGATCCGCAAGGGTTAAAGAATTTTGCAATTGTAGATAAAACTTCTCTTTTCGTGTACGTTTCTTTTAATGTTACCTCTGGTCCCGTCACTGCAAAGAAGTCTGACAAAATTTTCCATTTTATACCAAGAGTCTTTGTTCCAGAGTTTTCCGATAAATTTAGCCAATCGAGTGATAAAAGGGTTTCATTCGGTAAATCTTGGATTACTCGTGGGTTATTTGAAGTCCATTTCATTTGATCGAATCCAGCAGATGTTAAAACTGTTGTTCATTCATTTTTTGATTTGATGGTATCAGTTAATGAATGTCCACCTGCTAGGACATCATCCACATACCTATTTTGCTTTAGAATGTTTGATGCTAGAGGGTGTGTTGTTCTGACATCTTCGGCTAATTAAAGAAGTGTCTTTATGGCCAGAAAAGGTGCGCAATTTACTCCAAACGTTACAGTTAGGAGTTCATAGTCCTCAATAGGACCTTCTGGGGATTTACGAAACAATATTCGTTGATAGCAAGTTTGAATCGGGTCAATAATTATTTGACGATACATTTTTGTTACATCGGCGTTGTAAACAAAATTATAGAGTCTCCACTTTAATATCAGAAGAACAAGATATTGCTGAAGAATGGGTCCTTGATATAAAATGTCGTTAAGACTATTCTTATTTGACGTCGGGCTGGAGGCGGTTTAAACTTCTCTAAGCTTCGTTTTTAGCCTGTCTGGTTTTATTATTGCGTGATGCGGCAGATAATAATTGGGTGCCTTATTTATATCCGAGGGGGAGACCTTTTTCATGTGTCCTAACTCTAAATATTCTAAAATAACCTCATCATACTGTTTTTTTAGGTCGGGTTTCTGTGTGAGCATGCGCTCCATTCTCAAAAATTTGACCATGGCTATATTTCTAGAAGTACCTATTTCTTCGCAATTTTTAAACGGTAGGGTTACTATATACCTTCCTGAGTCATTTCTACGTGTTGTCGTCCGACGTCAAAATTTGTTTTGGCGTTTCCTCCACCTCCCAAAAGCGTGTGACGATATATTCTAGGGACGATGTGTTGAGTAGTGAAACCGTTTCGGATTTCGGTTTTGAAATTATTGTAATTGGCCCCCCACAATCCAGCCAAATACGGTTTTTTGTGCCAAAAGGGAGCCAATGGACCACATCGGTGTTTCCACGCAATATATGAAGGGGCCTATGTCGACTCCTATTAACAGGTCGATGGGTCTGCTTTGATTAAATTGAGGATC